>WNWU01000020.1:6613024-6688346 GCA_012654045.1 Ptyas mucosa
GAGAGAGAGAGAGAGAGAGAGAGAGAGAGAGAGAGAGAGAGAGAGAGAGAGAGAGAGAGACCTGTTTCCCACAGAAAACACCAAGAGCCACAAAACCTGGGTAAACGTGGTGGGGGGGTGTCATGTGACTGGATGGGAGTGACTGGGAGGGGAGGGCAAGGGGCGGGGCCAGCCAATGGTGGGTCACGCCCACCCAAGTTTTGTGGCTCCCAGTGATTTCTTTTCTGTGGGAAATGGGTCCAAGTGACTCTTTGAATGTTTAAGGTTGCAGACCCCTGCTCTAAAGGAAGTAGGGAATAATCAAACACATCTGGATCAGGAACAGCCATGACAAAGGAAGATAGTAATATCTCCATCTCCCCAGCACATAGCAACTGTTTGAAAATGAAAATAAGGTTTAAGGTCTCACTGCTTACATGCATCAAAGCTGAGATAACCTTTGACAGGCCCATGGTTTTCGTGGAGGTCATGAACTCCTGGGCTGTACTGTGCATGGTTCTTTCTACCTGGAGATTGAAGTCCCCCAATACCAACAGATGGAGGTCGCTGACCAGGTCCAGGATTTCAGCAAGGGTTAATAACAAGCACTACAGCAGCCAGCACATCAAAAGGCCTAACTGAACACATATACACTCACATCCAGCAACCTTGGCCACAGATAAGATCAACACATCGCTTCTCTTCAGCCCTGGCATCAAGGTGCCATCAGTGCCCTCCTTCAGCCATGTCTCAATAATACACATCAGATCTGCCTATTTTTCCACCATCAAATCATGGGTGGTTTTATAACAGACAAACCTGGCATTAACCAGCACCAACTGAATCCTAGCAGCGCAAGTGGAAACAACAGATTTAGAAGAAATTGGCAACCTCTCTTCCCTATAACAGCCTACTCAGTGCCTCATGCTATCTCTTTAGCTCAATAAAACAGATATTGCAGCCAGGTTTTCCATAAAACCCATTTCTGATTGCAACCACAGTCAGTTTCCAATCCTTTGCTTTCCTACCACTTCTTCAATCTTTTAGTCACTATTTAAGGAAGCTTTCCTATAGCTTTGTACCAGAGGTGGGTTTCAGCAGCTTCTGACCACTTCTGGAGAACTGGTAGCGGAAATTTTGAATTGTTCAAATACCACCTCTGACTGGCCCCGCCCCCATCTATTCTCTGCCTCCCGAGTCCCAGCTGATCGGGAGGAAATGGGGATTTTGCAGTAACCTTCCCCTGGAGTGGGAAGGGGATGGAGATTTTACAGTATCCTTCCCCTGCCATGTCCACCAAGCCACCCCCACAGAACCAGTAGTAAAAATGTTTGAAATCCACCACTGCTTTGTACTCTTGGATGCCCTACATCTTTCAACTTCCTGTTGAATTTAGAGGACTGGCTTCTTCATTATCTCTTTAAAAGGTTATAAACACATTTTAAATCCATTTTCATAGCTTATCTTGTAATATTTTTAGTTCCAACTTTGGCGTTATGCTTTTGTTTTAAATTTCCAATTATTACAATATTGATCATTGATATTGACCGTTTCCTAATATGATTTGATTGCTTATTTGTCCCCTATGACTATCATTAAGTGTTGTACCTCATTATTCTTGACAAATGTATCTTTTCTTTGATGTACACTGAGAGCGTATGCATCAAGACAAATTCCTTGTGTGTCCAATCACACTTGGCCAATAAAAAATTCTAATCTAATCCATTTTATTTAAAGACTGTTGCAGATACTTCCCCAATATATTAACATGCATTTTATTAGTAAACCTCACACAAAATACTATGCAATCCATACCACAATAAACAGTGCATTCAGAGACCTGGAGGCTAAAACTTACATGGCATTAAACATTTTGCTTAAGAATCAAAAGAGGACTTGTATTTCCTGCATCTGAGTTCTACACTATATATTTGTGGGAAAATTCTCAAGTACTTATTTAAAAAAAGCAAAAAAGAAACATACTTAATCTAACCACACAGCTTTTATCTGTACGATTAATTCCTATTCCCGCTAAGGAATGAGCAAAATGTGGGATTTTGAAAACTGGACTCAGAGACTAAAATGAAATAAGAGTAAATAATTTTGCCCCAGGATAAAAGTTGTGAAAAATATAGATAAGTTAATAAAAGAGTAAAAAGTAATTATTAAGTGTATCACAATTTCTTCCTTCAATTTTACCCATGCAATCAATTCACTGCATGGATGTCACCTAATTATCACTATAATTTGTATTTACCAACAATGTATGCTGTTTAAAGGACCGAGGGGGGAAAAAAAGCAAGCACAGAGCTTCAGGTCATAAAATAAACTGTGCTACATATGATGAATTCTCATAGACGCTCATGGCACACCTATACATTTATTACATTCATAAGACCATGAAGAGCAGATGGGTATAGTGGTTAAGATGCCAGGTTAGAAATCAGGAGACCATGAATTTTAGTTCCACTTTGGCATGAAGCTACCTGAATGACCTTGGGCCATTGGTGGGCTGCTGCCAGTTCGGACTGGTTCAGGCAATCCAGTAGTTGTGACCTTCGGGTTGACCTGCCCTCCCACCCCGGCGATATACCGTCCTATTTAGCTGCATTTTTAAAGTCACGCGCATGCGCTCACATTTTTGGTGCTGGGGCGAACCATACGCTGCCCACCTCTGCCTTGGGCCATTCACTCTCAGACCCAAGATGAAGGCAATATCAAACCAATTCTGACATCTTAACAAGAAAATTGCAGGGACTAGTCTAGGCAGTCATCTGAGTCAATACTACAGTATATGAAAGTGTAGAGTACACGCATGCAGATAGCCATTGTTTGTTTTTCAAGAAGCAAACTGCTGCCTTTAACTGCTGTTTTTAGCATCTTAAAAACTTTCTGATGAAGTTTCCCATACACCTATTTTTATTACAGAAAATATTATTCTATCTGCCGTATTTTTCAGCCTGTCACTTACCAAAATCTTAAAATAGGAAAAATAATAATTATGCATATGTACATAAAATGTGACACAAAATGTTAAAATCTCAACTACCAAGTTACTTCCAAAGCACATTTCTGGTGTATACTTTCATAGCCAATATCTACATCTGGTCTAGAAAACAGATTATTTGACATTTCAACAGCAACTATGGCTGGCATCAGTGGTGGGATTCTACCAGTTCGGACGAACTGTGAACCGGTTTGCTCCGATTTTGAAGTTGGCCTAGCCACCCACCCCTGCTTTATATTCACCTATATTTCCATTTCCAAAAGCTAGCTGATAGGCGCGGCAGAGTGGATTGCCGCGCCTCAGCTGTTTTCCTTGCCGGCAGCAATGTGGAAGGTGAGTTTTCTCCAAACTGCACATGCGCGCGCAGCTTAGCGAACTGGTTGTTAAACCAGTAGGATCCCACCCCTGGCCGGCATGTTACAGGCTAAGTGGTCTGAAAACCACAGGCAACTGAGAAGGTTGACTGGCCTCATGTCTCTATAGCTATACCTACCTATATAGGTATCCTGGGGGCCAATTGGTCTGGTTTATGGCTGGACCAGTACTGAAAAGACACTTTAGAATAACTCTTGTAAATTCCTCATCCTTTATCCTATTCTATGAAACAGGATATGCAAGATCTTCATATCAACATTTTCCTTTTTTAGATTTTTAGATTAGGTATCAGGAGGAGAGATGAAGTGGGTCAAGAGTTTCCTCCCATGAGCAATAACAAACAACAGGAACTACACAACCATGTTAACCACACCTCAGATGAGACAGAATACAATTAGTTTAGCTCTTAACACTATTGGTATTGTAAGAACATGAAGAAATGGAAATGCTTTTAAGCTAGTGCAGAATGCTTATGTCAAAATATCCAATACAACACTTTAGAAAAATATGTACAAGTACTTAGAAAATCCCCTGAAATCCTGCTGTGCTGCTCACTGCAGTGTTCCAAGGAGGAATAAATGAAGAATGATGGGAGTAATATATCAAGAATAGAGCTGTGGTGGCACAGTGGTTAGAATGCAGCACTGTAGGCTGTGTCATTGCTCACTCCAGCAGTTCGATAAGGTAAGACCTACGTTCCGCTTTTCGCCCGCCCCACCTGCCACACCCAAATTGCATCCCTAAAGGGGGCAGGTGGCTAAGTGAAGGGCAGGAGCCCTGTCATGCCTGGCGAGGTGGGGAGAAGAGATGGCAAGGGGAGTCACATCTTGCTCCACGCATCTCACTTCTCCCCTGCCCCACCTGCCACCCCTCTCGATAAAGAGATGGTGGGGAAGGGAAGCAGCTGTTGCCATTGGGGTGGTGTGGAACATGTTGGGCTGCTCAGCCAGTGCAAAGAACAGGGAAGAGAGGCGACGGCAGCAACAGGACATCCAGTCCCACGCTCATCACTTCCTGCACACCCAAAATAATAAGATCCCTCTGATAATAAGGCCAAGCCCTTATTTGTGTGGTCAAAAGAAAATAAGACCCTGTCTTATTTTCGGCGAAACAACAGTATGTACTGCCTCATAGTCTTTATATAGCCCTCTCTAAGAGGTTTACAAAGTCAACATATTGCCCCCAACAATCTGGGTCCTCATTTTACCGACCTCGGAAGGATGGAAGGCTGAGTCAACCTTGAGCCTGGTGAGATTCGATCTGTCAAACTGCTGGCAGCCGGTGATCAGCAGAAGTAGCCTGCAGTACTGCACTCTAACCATTGTGCCACCTCGGCTCTTAACAATATGATGATGATGTGATGTTCGTCCATCGTGTTTGAAGAGGACCTTGACATCTAACAGGTTGTGGGTTGTCCACGATGTGTCTGCAGGTGGCTAGTAAGGCCTATACAGGCACGAAATATTCTACCACATGTTGGGCAGACATGTGTGGCAGCATTGTTGCAGCATTTGCAGCTCTGGCTTTCCGGAATGCTCACTTCTCTTGTGCTATGGATGTTCTTCTGTCCTCAGATGTCTGGCAGCCTTGCTGGATCAGCATGTGCCTTGTTGATCGATCTTGTGCCAGGGTTTCCCAGGAGGTGGTGTCAATATCCAGGGACTTGAAGAAAGCTTTCAATGTGTCTTTGATTTTCTTCCTTTGTCTCCCATGTGATCGCTTTCCTTGAGACAGCTCACCATAGAGGAGCTGTTTGGGGATGCGATGGTCTGGCATCCTTGCAACGTGGCCTGCCCAGTGCGTCCGGGTTTGCATCAGCAGGGTATGAACTGATGGCAGGCCTGCTCTGGAGAGGACCTCTGTGTCTGGCACCTTGTCCTGCCACCAGATCCTCAGAATTCTATGGAGGCAGGTCATATGGAAGTGGTTCAATTGCCTAGCGGGCCTCCTGTATACAGTCCAAGTCTCACTGACATACATCAAGGTAGTTAGCACTACTGCTTAGTAGACTTTGAGCTTTATAGTAAGGCTTATTCCACGGCGGTCACACACATTGGTCTGTAGTCTGCCAAATGCAGAGCTTGCCTTGGCAATTGCAATGACAATTGACCTCAATGTCAATTGTCACTGCACGGGAGAGGGTGCTGCCAAGGTATGTAAATTGGTCCACTGCTTGCTGATTTTGTCCCTTCACTGTGATGGTGGGCTCTTGGCGTTGGGCTTTCAGAACTGGCAGATGCATCACTTCTTTATGTTGATAAGGAGGCTGAAGTTGTCGCATGCTGCTGCAAATTTGTCCACATTGGCTTGCATTTCCTGCTCTGATCCAGCATTCAGGGCACAGTCATCAGGAAAGAGGAGGTCATGTAGCACAGTCTCCTTTATCTTGGTGACAGCCTGGAGCGATGAAAGCTTTGGAAACGATATTTTGATGCATGCAATGATTTTTCTATACCTACAAAGATTAAAATCATACAAACTGTTCCCCTGTTGTAGTCCATGAAAGCAAAAGTTGGACTTTGAGGAAACAGAGCTAACGCCAACTAACACATAATCAAAAAAAGGTTAGCAAGCATTGCTCTCACATGCTTTTGTCTTTTACAGTTCTTACACAGAATACTTAATAGGAGTTTTGCTATTACTGGATTCTATCGTTTTAAAAATAATTTAATAGTTTTTTTCCTCCCACCCTTTAGTAACTTGAAATCTTTATGATGCAAAGCGTAATCCATTTAAATTTGCATCTTTCCCTTCAGTCATAAGACCCTGGGCCTTTTCTCACTATTACCTAACCACAGCAGAAACATGTCCTGGCAACCTTTTTTTTCCCTGCCACGTTCCATTGGCACTGCTTTTATCTCATCCCCACCTCATAAATAACACAGGCTTAAGTCATATTTAGCTGTATTAATTTAAAGTAGCATTTTCTCTCTTAAACTCACATAATCTCAATGGCAACTGCAACTTATGTAAAATCTGTTACGCTTCTCCCATTTTATCAAAGGCAAAGCTAGGTACAACTAGAGGACAGCAGCAAAAATATACTAAGTGTTTCCAACTGATACAAACATGCTACCTCCCCTCCAATCCCTAGTAAGTCTCCACTGTTCTACTTAGAGCGTCCTTAAACGATAGATACTGCAGCCCTGTGCCTATTTAAATAGCACAACTAGGCTACATTATTCAACTGGCAATACTAAAGCAGTTTTAATTTTATTACCCTTTCTGGTTTACCATAAGTCTGAAAAAAATGTAACAAGCCGATATACAGCTAGGCCCTACAGACTCCTGAACAAAAAAATGATTTTGTAAAACGAACAGTGGAGTTATTTATCCTGACGAGGTATAGAAACTATAGACATTTGCAAAAATCTTAACTTCCCTCACAATCAGTTTCAATACAGCCTTTTTTCTGGTTGACCAGTGTCTTTAAGAATTCATTAATTTCATAACTGAGGCTCAAAGATGATATTTTTCTAGTCTTTGTAAGCCTGTGGGATCTCCACGTTGTAAATCTGTTATCTAGCAAAGAAAGAAAATCGCTAGTGAAATTTATCTGATACAAAATAACACGCGGAAAACTTGTTGCTTCACTGGAGGGAAGAAACACAAAGACAATTAAGTTCTTTGAAAGTACATTGCAGTAGCCAACCTGACACATATAAGAAGTCTATAAGTAGGACATAAATATAGCCCTTTCTTACCCCCAGCTGCTCTTCCTCTAGTAGCGAGCATTGAGAAGCACACTGCCTGTGTTACTGGAAATTATTTATTTATTTTATTTATTGTTACTGGAAATAAACTATACTAACTACAAGTCATAAACGTCTTTAGAATAATTTTATTATAATATCTGTAAAATATTGAACAGGGAAACAGACATGGAAAAATAAGAAGAGTCTTTCAAAAGATCTGTGAATTCAAAAAGAGGTTTAATCACAAATTGGTTATGCCATTAATGGACAGACAGAAAACGATTCAAAGGAGATCAAACTGTGAGGAATGGATACACTAAAACACAGTACAGGAGAAGTGTCAACATCCAAGTCATCGTAAAAGATATTCCCTGCTTTACAAAAATCTCTAATGCAAGAAGATAAAGTTAGATCAACACTCTGGTCATTATTGAGTCACAAGGTTACAGGAGCTGATGGAATCCCAAAAATAATGGCAAGCAACAGAAATATCAGTGTCAGCAAATCTAGAGAACACATTGGTTCTAGAACCACAAAAATATTTAAGAGTGTGAAAATTATCATAAAATATCCCTAATTTAACATGCTAGCACAATAACGTTTAGGATCATCAAACACAGATTAGAGTCCTACACCAAAAAAGAGGTGCCACCAGAAGCTGGCTTTAGAAATGGCTGCAGAACATGAGACACTAATGCATGCTGGGAAATTGAGAAAGCCAAAGAATCCCATGGAAACAAGAATCCCACTGAGAATTCCACATCTCATCCTCACGAACAACTTATTACAGGTGAGGAAGCCACAATATGGACAGAACATGGTAAAGCAGACTGGCACCAAGTTGGCAAAAGACTGTGGCAAGGCTGTATCCTCTCCCTTATTATAATTGTTGGCCACACAGTCTGCCTGATGTTCAGACTGGATTTGGCATTTTATCCACCTATCAAATGCTTCCCAAAGACCTGGGATAGGGAAATTTTATTTAATGATGCTAAAAAGTATCCTTGCAGGATGTAAACTGTCCCAAGCAAAATTGCCTTTTGCAATTGCGTGGGGGTGACCTTGTCAATGCTGATGTTGTTCATGTGGTGCTTCAGGTGTTTTGAGAATGCATCCAAGGTGCCTATTATTATTGGTAATATCTTTGCTTTCATATTACTTCTATTTGCAGATCTGTATATTTTGTGATTTTTTTTACCAGTTCTTTCTCTTCTCTTCTGCTATTTTTATCCTGCCTTTTCAATTTATATGCTGAATATATATTAAGGGAAGCTGGTTTGGAAAAAAATAAGTGTGGTTTTATAATTGCTCTATGCCAGTTACATGACCCTGATAGCTGAAAATACAAAAGATCTGCAGGCCTTAGTAATAAAACTCAATGAGCACAGTGAACAAATAGACTAGAATTAAAAGAACAAACTAATGAAAATGAAAAAATCAACTAATTTAAAAATGGGCAATAAAGATATTGAAGTGATAGATAATTTCTGCCACTTAGGATCAACCATTAACAATAAAGGAACAAGCAGTCAAAGAATACTAGTACTTGGTAAAGCACCCATCTAGCTCTTGGAAAAGACATTCAAATGCCATGATCTCTCTCTGCTTATAAAGATCAGAATCATGCAAACCCTAGGGCCGTGATGGCGAACCTATGGCACGGGTGCCACAGGTGGCACGCGGAGCCATATCGGTGGGCACGCAAGCTCAGCTCCGGCATGCATGCGTGCACCAGCCAGCTGATTTTTGGGCCTTCTGGACCCACCAGAAGTCAGGGAACACACTGTTTCCAGCCTCCGAAGGGCCTGTGGGGTGTATGGGGAAGGGTGTTTTTGCCTTCCCCAGGCTCCTAGAAAGGCTCTGGAGCCTGGGGAGAGCAAAAAATGGGCCTACCGTGCCGACCGTGCCATCATGTGCCAAAAGTGGGGGGAGCACGGGGGTAGGGCGCATAGAATTATGGATGTGGGCACGCATGCATGTGACCCCACCGCGCTCCCCCCGCTTTTGGCACACAATGGCAAAAAGGTTAGCCATCACTGCCCTAGAGGATCATCAAACAAATCAACTCAGAATTCTCAGCTGAGGCACAAATTACAGGCTCAAATTATCATATTTTGGACATATTATACAAAAACCTAACAAAAGCTCTAATGTTGGGAAAGGTGAGAGGAGAGAGAAGAGGATGTCCAGCAACAATGTGGATGGACTCAGTTTCAGTGGTGATGAGGGCACCATTGGAAGATCTAAAAGACGAAGTTGGAGACCAGGCCTTAATGCTATGGAAATATCATAGAAAGACCTGAAGTGAGCAGTTCTAGTGAGGAAGCCCACTAAGATTCCTGAGTTGATAGCCAATACTTTGAATTGGACAGCTAGTAGTAACCAATACAGCAACTTTAATATTCCTGCTATTCTGCAGTAGCTGGTTGCACCACTGGCAGTTTGGCCACTGGTTTCTGTGCCAACTGCAACTTACACGTTATTTCTAAAGATAGGCCTACATAGTAGTCCAAACACATTCTGATCCAGATGTTAGTTTGTAAAAAGCAGACAAGTACTGTTATCATCTATAAACCTTTCCTGGGATTTATCAAACACCTGACAAGATGTACCAACTTTTTAAGAGAACGTGTCTCCTCCCAAGCAAAAAGTACATGAGATATGGGTGAGGTGCCAGACGTTCTCTCTCCTAGCCCCTATGCCAGTGATGGCTAACCTTTTTGCCATTGCGTGCCAAAAGCGGAGGGAGTGCAGGGGGGAGTCGCAT
This sequence comes from Ptyas mucosa, assembly GCA_012654045.1. Classification (NCBI taxonomy): domain Eukaryota; kingdom Metazoa; phylum Chordata; class Lepidosauria; order Squamata; family Colubridae; genus Ptyas; species Ptyas mucosa. Next base: position 6,622,848 of record WNWU01000020.1, read on the forward strand.
GCACGCGTGCCCACACCCATACTTCTTTGCACCCAACCCCCTGTGCATGCGTGCGCAACTCCCCCTGTGCTCCCCCTGCTTTTGGCACGTGATGGCACAGTGGGTCCAGTAGACCCGTTTTTCACTCTGCCCAGGCTCCAGAGCCTTTCTAGGAGTCTGGGGAGGGCAAAAACGGGCTCTCCCCCCAAGGCCCTCTGGAGGCCAGAAACAGCCTGTTTCCCGACTTCTGGTGGGCCCAGAAGGCCAGAAAATCAGCTGGCCGGCGCGCGCATGCACGCCAGAGCTGAGCTCACGTGCCCACTGATATGGCTCTGTGTGCCACCTGTGGCACGCATGCCATAGGTTCGCCATCACGGCCCTATGCTCTAGAACACATTCTCTAGAGATACATTTTCTCCCAGTATTTTGCAAGACAGAAGTGCACTGGTAATTAAAAGTTTGTGAACCTTTTTCAATTTTCAATATTTCTGCATAAATATAACCTAAAATGTGAACTGTTCTCCACAATTCAAAAAATGAATAAAAAATATACTCGGTCATTTATTTGTTGAGGAAAATTATTCAATAGCAATAGCACTTAGACTTATATACAGCTTCATAGTGTTTTACAACCCTCTCTAAGCGGTTTACAGAGTCAGTTTATTGCCCCCAACAATCTGGATCCTCATTTTACTGACCTTGGAAGTATGGAAGGCTGAGTCAATCTTGAGTCAGTAAGGATTGAACTGGTGGCAGTCAGCAGAATAAGCCTGCAATACTGCATTCTAACCATTGTGCCACCAAGGCTACATATTTGTGTGTTGTGTATGGCAAAAGCATGTGAACATTTGCTTTCAGTAACTGGTGTCCCCCCCCCCCCCTTGGGAACAATAACTGCAAGTAAACATTTTTGATAAGTGTAGAACTGTCTTGCCAATTTGGCTTGAAGGAATTTTAGTCCATTCCTCTTTATAGAACAGTTTCAACTCAAGAATGTTGTTGGGCTTCCTCACATGAACTGCTCACTTCAGGTCTTTCAAAACATCGATATAGGGTTTAGGACATGATTGAGATTTGGCCATTAACTTTCTTCTGCTTTAACCATTCTTTAGTTCTTAGTCATATGGCCTGTGTGTTTTGCATCGTCGTCTTGCTGAATGATCCACTTTCTCTTGAGCTTCAGTTCGAACACATATTTTTTGCTAGAATTTGCCGATACAGTTTCAGAATTTATATCAATGACAGCAAACTGTCCTGGTCCAGATGCAGCAATGCAGGCCCAAATCATGGTACTGCCACCACGTTTCACAGATGAGACAAGATTCTTATGCTGGAATGCAGTATTTGCTTTTGCCAAACAGAATGCTTTTCATTGAAGCCAGAAAGTTCTATTTTGGTCTCATCAGTCCACAGAATATTCTTTCAATAGCCTTCTGGCTCATCCATATGGTCTTACACAAACTGTAGATGGGCGGCAATGTTCTTTTTGGAGAGTAGTGGCTTTCTCTTTACAACTCTGCCATGTACACCACTGTTGTTTATGCAGAAATGCTGAAAATTCAAAAGGATTCACAAACGTTTTAAGCAGCACTGTAACTCTCATTATGCCTTTATACCAACTTTATCATGCTCAGATTTATCATTTTTCTTTACTTGTTTACTATGTTTTTAATTCGTGCTTTTTTATTCACTGTTGAGTCTTAATTATTTAGGATGTTCTAAAAAAAATTACAAAGAAATAAAGCATTCCAGAATTGCTGTTACTTATCATTGTACAATGACAGCACAGAGACAGGTGGTGGAATGGTTTATCTGAAGTACTTCTACCTATCCTGAATTTTTCTCCATCTCCAGTCCTAGTGTAATTTTTCTAACCATTTTCTCCCTGCCATATATTATTTAATACACTTCTATCATTCCCAATCAAACTCCTTATAATTTCCTTATAAGGGTTATTTCTAGCTCCTTGATCATTTTACTATCTTTTGCAGTTTTTTCAATTCTTGCTTCAGATTATACTTAAGAATTTTCTATTTCTTAAAATAAGATCATTTAAAGTCACAGACTGAAAACACAAGTTGTTTTCAAGAAGCATAACCAAGAAGAATTTGAGAGAAGTTTCCAAGAGACAGTGATATATTTTTAAATTTTGAGTGCCTTGTTTTGTTTTGTTTTTGTATATCCAACTCATTTTCCAGATAATTCTAGAAATTCTTTCTCAGTCATTTGGTTCATGTTAGTTCATGTGTATCAATACAAGATAAAAGCCAGAACTGTTCACAAGAGCTTATAATGTGGCCACCAGTTTTTGTTTGATTTTTTTCCCTCAAAAAACATATCCTTAAACAAGAGAGGAGACTAATATAATTCCCATACTTCATCATTACCTTAATGACTTAATGACTAAAAAATAGTTATTCTCCTATTATATATTATATTTATTAAGTTTTATGGTATTATAGATACTTCCTTATAATTAGGATTCAGCATCTTTGTGAATCCATAAATTCAATAGCAATATACATATTCTGATCCGAAACATTTAAACTACAGCATTAGATTAATAGAACAATCTTTCATTCAAATTATTATGCAAATAGCGTGTGAAGTATCTTCCTTAAAGTTTATTTGGTGTGTCATTCTGTGGAATTTTCAAGACTGATAAATGAAAAACAATATGAAATTCATTAAAAATAAAGTCTCCTTTGAGTCAGTCTCAAATCTATATGTTGATTTCTTGGCAATTATGCAAAAGTAGTTTGCCACTGTTTTCTTCCTGATTTTTTTTTTATTTAGCCATCTAGTATACTGCTAGATGTTTTTTAAATGCAGATAAGCTTTTATCAAGTAGCTATTTGCATCATTCATGGAATTCTATGATTCAGGCATAGATACTTTCCATAGCTATTTTTATTTAAAAGAATTGCTTTTACCTTTTTTCCTTTCAGTGTGACTCTGTTATGGGGTGAGAATCTGAATAGTGCATAATGTATTTTGATGAATGGCTCTAAAACTAATCACCTGTAATCCCTAAAAAATAATTTCTCAGCTGCGACTCAGTACAGAAAGCAGAACAAACTTATATTTGAGAACAAAAAAAAAGCATTTGGGCCTTTTCCCTTATTAAGAAACAAAAAATGAGGAAATCCAAAATCAACACTTCAAACAATCCAATTCTTTTCCGACTTTAATTTATATGAGGCAAATGACATTAGTAATCCCTGAGCTATTTTAATACTACTATCATTGATAGAAAAGTTGAAGGAAGAAACTAATTTTTATTCTAATATGTGTCCGTATGTTTAAACAATTTATATGGCTACTCATTTAACAACTTTGGCTCTAGGTGACAAAAATTAAAAATAAAAAACCTCAATTAATTAAAAACAAATTACAACTATAATAACCAATATATCACATGTCAGCGATCCAAAAAGATCATTGTGTCTTACAATCAGAGTTTTTTTAAAAGCCATAAATAAACCAGTCAACAAGGTCACCTAACAAGCTGGCTGAAATGCTGAGAGAACAACCAGGTGTTTACCGAGTCAGAAAAGGCCAAGAGGGTCAGGGGCCATCTGGATCTCTGGGAGGATGCTGTTCCACAGGACAGGTGCTGCAATAGAGAAGGCTTAACACCTAGATCCCACAAGATGGCACTGCTTAATAGAAGGGACCCAGAACATGGCCACCATGTTGGTTCTGGTAGAGTGAGCAGAAACAGTTTGAGACAGTACGTCTGACAAATAATATATCCATATATTATTGATAACTGAGAAAAATTATCACAAATGATTCAATTTACAACTGTACAAAATTAATATGGAAAAGAACTATGAAAAGATATTCTTAAAAAATAGGTCTTTGCAATGATTATAGAACAAAGACCTATATAACACTTACAGCAAAGGTATGCCAAACATTCCTCAAGCATTCTTAAGGTCTCACAAAGAATCAATCTTTTCTTCTAAATCAGGCCTAGGCTAAATATTTTATTTGGCTGCTCAAAATGAACAGAGTAGTTGGGCATTAGGTCCAAATCAATTCTTGGACTCACATCAAACATTATACTGTAATTTATCAAGTCAGTCAGAACAATGTTTCTAGCTAGAACCTTAAATGTTTACATCCTGAAAATAGCTAATTGAATCCAGTTTTTCCAAACTATTTTTCAGACTGTATCATCACACTCCAAGATAATAAATTTGAAATATATTATGTTTGTTATATAATTAATCTAGACAAGGTTCCAAAGTTAATGAAATCTAAATATATATAGTACAAAGAAATGAGATTCTTAGAGCAAACAGCATCTAAACATACTGATAGCACATACCTATTCAAACAGTTTCAGTTAAATTTGTAGTTTCAGATATTTAAAATCTGCATAATTTTAGCATCAACAATTATTGGAAGTAAATTTTTAATCAAGATGAGAATCAAACTGCAGGAGGCATGAAATTGAGGCATTCTACAAAACCTTAAAAATTCAACAGTCCACAGCATGTTTTATTCAGAAGCCCCAAAGTTCTATATTGCTTACTTCTAAATAAATATTATGATTATAGCATTATTTTTTCTTTAAATATTGTTCTAAAGCATTTTAAGTACTAAAGATTCCCTAGAGACTATGAAAAAAGAGACATTATGTGCAGACTAGATAGTTAGCCAAATGGTGTATCCTCTCCAGTGTTAAATATTTTGTTGATATATGATTACTAAGAATAGACAATTCTAATTCTTATTGTTTTCAAAAAATATTACAAAATTGATTTGTTAACCAAATTACAATACTTGCTATTATTTACTCAAGTTTCTTAGGATCTACTGCAGTACATTGAGTTTTAAAAGTGTAGCTCTTAAATTAACTACTGTGTTTGCCTTTTGAATGAGCTCTTGAAATAAATGATTTCCCTTTAATCTCTTAATTAGGGTATTATCATGAACAATGTCATATATATTAGTATGTAACAAAAAATTAGAAACTAAAATAGAAATACAGAAGTCAAAAACAATTGCTTAAAAATATTTTCCTCTTTGCACATCAGGTTTTTAAAGGTTAAAAGATTTGTTGTGCAGTATGATAGTTTAGTAATATCAAACACAGAATTACAAAACATTTCAAGAAGTTATTGGAAAAACCTTTACTACATAAGGATTACAAATTTTTATATGCAAACTCATAATTTGTTAAACAACATAATCTCAATAGCACAATGTAAAACACTTTAACATAATTACATTGCATTGGGGGCTATTCTTCCACTATACAGTTGTCATAAACTCTACTGAACACAGTGGAATTAACTTTCTGAGTAAAACATGGGTTGCAGATTTATTAGAACATATAAACATGTAAGATTTATATCAGCAATCATATGCAATATTGTAAATGAAAACCAATAATTTTAATGTTTCAATATATGAAAAAATATATTGGCATTTTAAAACTTGCTACAATATCAAAATGTAAATAAAACTATTGTTTATGTTTTTTATATGCTTCTGTCCCTCTTAAGTAACAATCCTACATAGAATTGATTGAGACCAAGTTCCAACAAAAGCATGCATAGTGTATTTTGTTTAAAGTACAAGTAAACTGCAATATTAAAAGGTAGGCTTTGTTTGTTTGTTTAAATTACAGGACTCGTCTAACTTCAGGTAGATATTGATGTAAGCTGCAAATGTTCTGAAAAATCTAATTACGCTTGTATTCCATACAACATCGCAAGGAGCTATATACCCAGGTAACCTTACACAACCTTCCCCTATGGTGGTTGATTCAAGAGAGCAGCAGAGCACATCAAAACAAAGAGTACAAAGAGGCGGAAAACTGATTCAAGTTTACGCTCAAAAACTTTGGAACTTACACTGAACCTTCAAGTGGGCTTAATCCTCTAAGCGTTGCAATATTTAATTTCATACAGCATAAACCGTTTACTGGCTTTAATTAATCCCCCTAAAACCCTGCAAATAGTAGAATCAGAGGAAGAATTAAAACCGCGGAAAAGCAGAATCCGTCCCGCTCACGCCAGCGATTCAAACTGGGATTGTTTTCCACCTTTCCGAATAACCAGCCCTGCAAGTCCTTGCGGCGTCTACTATTTCGTCTCTAGGATTTCACTTTTCTTTTTCTTTTTTTCCGCGGTTCCACACCAACCTTTCCGCCGCCCTTTCCTTTCCAGCCCCTCAGCCGCGACTTTTTTCTTTTACCCAGAAATGTGGGGGGCGAAGAGTTTAATTTTCTCTCAAGGCCTGGATGCTTTCGGGGGAATCCGGGAAGCCCCCCCAGGTTCAATCTCAAAGGCACCCAAGCAGCTTGTTCGCTTCAGCTCAGCAAACTCGACCCACCCGGCCACGGAGCTCTTCCCGTCTCTTCTCTCCAAGCTCCCCTTTCCCTTCCCTGCACCGGGCCCTCTCCTCCCACGCCCTCGCCGACCACCGCCCCGCCACCCCCGAGAACGCTTTCCTCCCCGGCTGCGACCCTCTCCCTCTCTCCCCACTGAAACAAAGCCGGGCCGCGCTTTCCTCGCCACGCCGCCCACGGCACGACCCACGCATTTCCTCTCTTCCCTCACCCCCCCCCAAACTCGCGCTCCCAGGTCGAGGGGCTCCGTCAGCCCCGTCGCCCTTCCCGACCCCCCGGTCGTCTCCTTCCCACCCACCCCCACCCCCCGGGCCTGGCGGCGCCCTCCGCGGGCCCAGCAACGTGTGCGCCGGGCAGCCCCGCAGAGCCCACCTCACCTGTCAGGCGCAGCTTGACGGGCCCGTTCCTCCGGGGGCCCTGGTTGGACATGACACCGTGGATCCTCCGGGAATGCGGCGCAGCCGTTCTCAGGCCCTCCCCGCCAGGGACGCGGCGGGGAGAGAGAGGGAGGGAGGGAGGGAAGGCGGGCAGGCAGGGGCGGGGAGGGACGGGACCCGCTAATGGAGTCGGGCCGGCCGCGGCTCAGAGCAGCAGAAGGAGCAGCAGCAGCGACGTTGGCGGCGGCGGCGGCGGCGGCCGCCGAAGGAAGAAAAGCCCGGATGTGCCCAATGTCGCCATGAGCGGGGGGCAGCGCCAGGAGGAGGAGGAGGAGGAAGAGACGCAGCCGCCTTGCCTTCCGCCCCCTGCCCGAGGCTCAGCCGGCCAGGGCAACAAAGCAGAGCGGCCGACAGAGCAGCTTTGACTCGGCGGGCGAGCGGGTGGCTGTGTCGGCTGTTGCAAAATGAAGGGTTGTAAACTGCTGCCGCCGCCAGCCTTTAGAGCGCTCTCCAGGCTGCAAGGAGCAAAACCCCGGTTTCGTCACGCTCAGAGGGAGTCCCTCAGGGCATTCCCACATAGGCTTCCCCTGGCCGTAGAAGTGGGGCGAGACTCCTCAGTCAGACCCAGGAGTCCCGAGGAGGACTGAGCCCAGCACACCCACACCCCCGGGGCGAAGCTGCTGGGCCTGCCTGAGGCGAGTTCGCCTTTGAAACACCTGGGCTCCAGGGTCACCGTCAATGGGAGACGGCACGGATTTCGTGCTTATTTTTTCAAGGTTTCCCTCTCAAGCCCCCAGAGAGGTCACTTTTGTTTATGGCACCCGAGAGGTGTTGAGAGTGTAGACTTGTGGGGGGGGTTTTTTGGTGTTTTTTGGGGGGGGGGCAGGGGGCTGGAGAAATTTCCGTCCGTCTTCAATGTGATGTCATTCATGAAGCCTTCCAATATTTACAGTTGGTGGCTATAGTTACCCCAAGTTGATCAGTGAAATTAGGATCACTTCCATCCGCGGTCCAAAAGATTGGGAGTTTCACTCATTTTCCTAAGTGAAACAAGATGAGGAAGCTATTTAGCTGGAGCTCTGGGTGAGGGTCACAGCCTGTTAATATGGAGATAATCCTTTGCTTATGACCACAATTGAGACCAAAATTTCCATTGCTAAGCAAGACAGTTGTTAAGTTAATTTTTGCTCCATTTTTATAGTCTCTCTTGCCACAATTAAATGAATCACTGTAGGTATTAAGTTAGTAACACTTGTTAAGTGAATCTGGCTTCCCTGTTGATTTTGCCTGTTTGAAAGTCAACACCGTAACCGTCATAAATACAGGTCACTTGCCAAGCATTTGAATTTTGATCATACGACCATGGGGATCCTGCAACAGTCATAAGTGAAAAATGGTCGTAAGTCATTTTATTCAGTGCCATTGTAACTTCAAACAGTCATGAATAGTTGTAAGTCAAGGACTACCTGTAATAAACAGATGGGTTCACCATTCCCAAATAGATCTAGTTCTCATTTTTTAGTTCAATGGGTTTTGGGAATCAGGTCCCTGGTAACTATTTGGGCTGGCAGAACATGAGTAAAACAAAATGATAATTCAGCAACTATAGAGTAGAAAAGCAAAATCTGGAATATGTGTCATGAATGAATATTCCATATTTAATGCTTGAATTAAACATTGAATTACTTATTTAATACAAGGATGGCAATATTTCTTCAATACAATCCAAGATAGCATAGTCAGTGGTAAAAGATGAAAGGATTTGTAGAGAAGTCTCAGTAGATGATACTACATGATCGACTAGCTCAAAACTATTTAGTAATAATGATTGGTTAATCTTGGATAGGGGCCCACTAGGGTTGTAGGTTAGACAGGGAAGTTTAAAAGGATCTGAGACTATGACATTGACTAATGACGTATGTGCTATTTCCAAGAAAACAGTATGGATGTACTATGTATAGTAAGCTGGAGTTAAGTTCAAATGCATTTTTGCTGTTTTAACTTCTGGAAGATTGTACTGTGGCTTGCTAAAAAACTTTGGAAAGCCAGTAGCATATAAGCAATATTACGGTAGGCTAGATCAGGCATTTCAATCCACAGCCTGCAGGCTGAACATAGTCATGAAGAGTTAGTAATGTAGCCCACAAAATAATAAAAACTATTTAAAAAAGGAAGTTGGTTTTATATATATATATATATATATATATATATATATATATATACACACACACACACACACACACACACACACAGAGAGAGAGAGAGAGAGTATATTATATAGTTTATATGCAGCTCAAGACAATTACTTTTTGCTCAGCGCAACAAGCCAAAAGATTGGCCAACCAAAGGCTAGATGGTGAAATTATCCCTACTGTTGTTCAGTTCAGATTTCTTTCTGTTTATCTAGCTGCATTACTTCTTAACCAAAGCAGCCATATATCCTTCTAAATTAATTTGCAGACATGTGTGACATCCTCACAGTTAAATAGCAAAGTTGTACCTACATCTGATTTTTAATCAAACTTTAAAATCAGATGTAGGTACAACTTTGCTATTTAACTCTGAAGATGTCACACATGTCTGCAAGTTAATTTTAACCTTATAATTGTTTGAGAAGAAAGATACTTGTACTTGCTTATTTTACAAGTTTATGAAGTTATTTTTTTCCCTCTAATTTCCTCATGTTTCTCCTTCCTAAATTCTTTGGAATTGTCTAAAAGCTTAGGATGTTGTTTAATCGTGTAGAAGATTCTAATATACCTGATGGTATTTCTGGAATTTGTACCTATAAGCTAAAATGGGAGATTTATTTATATATTTAATCAGTTTATTACCTACCTTAATTACCAGAGTGACTTTGCAAGAAGCAGTAAGCATATTAAGTCATCTTGAATTTTAATAATATAGTCTTGTAGATAAATACCTGAACTTGCAATAACAAGCAAACCCATCTATCCTGACATAGGACAACTCCATTGAAAGGTCTGGCAAGTTAGTTATTGGATGGAAGTATTATTATTCACATTGTATGAGATGACTTGTGACTCTTTACAATTTCTCAACTTGTGCTCTCAAATATTTTAATATTTATATCATTGATGCTGATGACTTTAAATCACCTATTCAGGCGTCATTCTGTTGAAACTCATTGCAGAGCAACTGGTTTAATGTTACTGGTACAAAACAAGCCTCAATAGATCTTCGTTATAAGTACAAGGATTAACATTATAATCTCAAGAGGATATGTAGATGGAGAAAACCAGAGATTTTTTAAGGGCAGAATAAAATGTTGAAATACCATTAGGTTATACTTAAAATATGTATCCCTGAAGTAACTACATCAAATAAATCTGGAGTCTCAAACTGATAATTGTTTTAATTATTACAAATCAAAGAGTTGTATCATTTGTCCAACTTGAATTACTTTACACATTACAGAAATAACAATATCACCTTATAGGGGAATTGGGTGGCATAAACATTTAATAAATAAAAGAAATTAAAATTTTAATAGTCACAAATCTACTGCCCATGATCCTTGTAACATAAATCATAGTCACAAATGAAGGCAAATATACGCAAATATTGCAGGACCCAATCTGGGTCGGTCACCAGGACCACAGGTTTAATCTTTTGAACTTTTGGACTGTTGCTGGAGCCCATCCTTGGGGAACTTCTTTCTACCAGAATGTATTCAGAGAAGTTCCCTGAGGATAGGCTCCAGCATGAGTCTGACAGCTCGGAAGACTGGTCTCATGACCGACCCAGATTGGATCTTATAAATCATAGTGTTTACTAATCTTGTATTATTAAAATAATATAATTGTTATGTCCACAATACACACTATGCCTTTGACACACTTGCAGTTTTAAAAAAAGGCTGAGTCTCCCATCACAGGTGTTACACAGATTAGCTCCCTTAATCTTTGTCATTGTGAAATACCCTCCATGTGGCTTCAAAGCAGCTCAGCAGTAAAGCAGATCTCTCTAAAGAATTCAAATACGTCACACATTTTGTATTCCCACAATCAATGTTACAATTCCTTGACGTAAAAAGTGTCAAAGAGAGATACATGTAGCTGATTAGTAAGTAAATTTGCAGAATTAAGGAAAACCCTCCAAACGCAGGATATTTAATTAACTGAAACAACTTTGCAAAATATGAAATAAGCCTAGAACTAAAATTGAAAAAGGCACAGTTTTTCTATATTTTAATAATTCCCAACAAATAAAGTAGAACATCGTAAAACTCCTTTAAAACTATATTAAATAAATGTGATACTTTAAAATGGCTTTTAAATAATATTGACAGGAAATAGTTCAATAAATCCTTTAGGTTTTTGGAAAGTAACTTAAGTAATTTCAAAATTATTGTGTATCTCAAACTCACATCGTCACAGAAGGATCATGTGATGTATCACAACTTTTTTTCCCCTTTGCTAAACGGGGCATGGGCATGGCCAGTGCGTAATGCATCCGGCTCGCGGGCCACAAGTTTGACAGCCCTGGTCTATCTCTTCTATATTATAAAAGCAATTGTCCTTTACTTACAACATTTGAATATGACTTCAAATAATTGCATATCATCTCTTCTATAAGTTAGCTTCATTTCCTAGTAACTATTTTAAAACAAATATGTTTTGTCAGAAGTGTGGAAGTTTTGACAGGTGATTACACTTTCAGTAATGCTTTCTGGAATGATTAAGGATTCGAGTACACTAAGACTAGCTGTAATTTTATACACAATTATCTGGGATTAAGTCCAATTGAATTAAGTAAGACTTCCTTCTGAGCCTTGAGTAGACATATATAAGATTACATTATTTAAAAACATTCAATAGTCTAGTTGAATCAGACCAAAGGACTGTCTATCCAGCATTCCTTTTCAACACTAGTATCAAGATCCAGCCTGTCTTTAACTTAGAGGCTTTGATAGAATATCCTCGCCTATGGTTAACAGTTGTTTACTCAATCCAATTCTGTATTTACACAATGCGCTTAACTGGATCAATGGAGAGGAAAGAAATGAATTGTGCAAATCGGGGGAGGGGAGGGATCTAGACAGTTTTAGACCAAAATAGACCCAAGTTTGCCTTCCCAGTTAACTAAATTTGAAACCAAAGGTTATATAGGCTTTGTATAAATGATGCCTTTCTAGACTTGTTGCTATTTTAATTTTCCTCACACTGGTAGGTCCACTTGTATCCCATGACCACATGGAAGTGAAAAATGGGCAAAGACAGGTGAGCAGAATAAGCTTCCCGTAACTGTCCATATTGATGCCAGTCCTGATCACATTAGTCTAATTTCAGTTCTCCTTCTCCACCTCCCAGGAAAAGGGAATATGTTCCCTCTGCCAAGGAAGGAAGGAAGGAAAATTTATTCCCAGCATCCTTTGCAGCAGTTGTGAATATTTAGAAGGAGTATGCTGAATATGCTGACTGAGCTATCATGCCTTGTGCATTGTTGATACACAAAGATTGATTTCCTGGAAGCAGGATGTCTTAATCATGTCATCTCCGTATTGTCACTATGTCACAAGATAATCATCAGTTAAGCTGATGACCATGCAAGGTTAAAATGGGATGGGCTGGTTGGTGTTCAGAACCCAACTTATGTGTATTTATGAACCCAACCTAAGAGTTTTCTTCTCAGGAAGAAGATAAATTTCTGTAGATGTAAAGTCCCATCTTTAAAAAGTGCTGAGAAACTTCCACTTGAGAAAAAAAAATGATTTTATTTCAGGGAGATCTTTTCTAGCTTCCTAAGAATCTAGTCAATCCTTCCCTAGCACCCAACTAGGGGTGAAATTCAAAATTTTCCCCTACCGGTTCTGTCGGCATGGCTTGGTGGGCGTGGCAGGGGAAGGATATTGAAAAATCTCCATTCCCACCCCACTCTGGGACCAGCCAGAGGTGGTGTTTGCTGGTTCTCTGAACTACTCAAAATTTCTGCTACCAGTTCTCCAGAACTTGTTAGAACCTGCTGGATTTCACCCCTGCACTCAACCCTGCATCCGTGGATATGGATTCAGTACAGTCATAGAAAAATAAGAGCCAGTTTGATTTAGTGGTTAAGGCAGCAGGCTAGAAACTGGGAGACTGTGAGTTCTAGTTCTGCCATGGGCACAAAGCCAGATGTGCGACCTTGGGCCAGTCGCATTCTCTCTTAGCCCTAGGAACCAGGCAATGGCAAACCACTTCTGAAATCTTGCCAAATAAGCTACAGGGATTTGTCCAAGCAGTCACCCAAAGTCAACACCAATTTGAAGTCAGAAAAAAAAATAGAAAAATAGTTCTTTAGGAAAAGACCTAGCTTTGAATAAAAAATCATCCTAGGACCAGAAATAAAGTAACAAAAGATGAAACACATTGAAAGCCTCAGCCTTCTCTGGATGAATAGATCCTTACTTTAAGGAAGGTCTTCTCATCGTTCCTGTCACCCATCTCCTCCCACTTGTGACTGCATGACAGTAACTTTGTTGTCTGTATCCTTGCAATTTATATTGATATTGATTGTTTTCTAGTATGATTTGATTGCTTATTGTACCGTATGACTGTCACTGGGTGTTGTGCCTTGTGATTCTTGACAAGCGTATCTTGTCTTTTTATGTACACTGAGAGCATATGCACCAAAGACAAATTCCTTGTGTGTCCAATCACACTTGGCCAATAAAGAATTCTAGTCTATTAATTAAATGTAGTTTTTATTATCACAGTCAACAATTGACTGCACCTAATGAGAAGGAATTTGTACAACACAGTAAGCTGAAGTATGACTTGCTTGTTTTTGACTTAGATGAGTCCAGTGGCTTTTAGACCATTTTAATATGTTTGTGTTTTGGGAGGTAAAGGTTTGAAGTGCAAATGGAGTGCAGAACTCAGACTTGCAGAAACTTCAAATTTCACCTTTTTAAACTTCAAAAAATGAACCCAACCATTACCTTACCCAGTGAGGTCACACACAATGTCTCACATCACACCTCCTGCCATTCCTAAGAGGCCAAAACTATTAAGTGCATCTTCCAGTTTATTTTATGATGTGAGCAGAGCCAGAATGCTATATTAGCTGTTATCATGAACAAAAAATGAAGAGAGCAAGCTTGATACTAATCCAGCCCATTTTAACAGGCCTTTTGTTGCCAGCAACGGGTGTTTGTCACCACTGGTTTAAGTGAGATAAAACATCTGGCAGTTCCACAAGATTACGATTTCTCTGTCTACAAAGGAATGCAACAAGAATTTTGTGATTGGTAAATTTGGGTGTTTTCTGTCTGTGCTGCTAATCATTCCTACTCCACCCTGTTATTGTTTGACCCTTTGCCTGAAATGTCAATCCTTAAATGAATATATCATGGATAAAAAAATATTTTGCAATCCAAGTGGCAGAAAATGGATGAGGGTGGGTTTTTTATAGATTGTGTTATATTTTATGGAGTGCTGTTTATGAAGAGATTATTCAAGTATTAAAATTAATTTCTGTCCCGTGATCTCTGTTTCACTCAAGGTTGAGACTGTATCACCAAGTCACGAATCTTTTCAGGATGAGGTAAAAAGCACAAGCCCAGAGGGAAAAGAGTGCCTTGCATCACCCAGCAGCTCAACTTTTTGGATTACATCATTTCTGACATAAAGGAATTTTTTCACTTCGTGCACCAGCTGTCAGAAGCCTCATGATGGAATCTGTACATCTGGATGATGGAACAAAATGTATGAAGGAAGGAATATGGAAAAAGCCTGTAGGGTCTGACCAGAAATACAGATGCACCTCAGGGACATAAAACATAACTAGAAGCAGAAAATTAAAAGGTGCCCCAATGAGAAATTGTAAATTTTATCGTTTTTCATACATATTGAAAGGAACAATAGACAAAATAATAACACTGAAAATTAGTATCAAAATAATAATAATGAATATTGTAAGCCTTTGGTTCTTGGATTTCCCAAAAGGGAGGTGTTTTAGCTTTGGAAATGAGCTTATTGCACAACTATCAATCACAGACAAAATTTTATGCTTAAAATGTTTTTCAAAATGATATGTATTTCTACATAACTTCTATAATATAGGATTTTGAAGTAAATAGAAGAGGCTACTGGAGTTTGCTCCTTAAGTATACTTTTGCTTCTCTCAATAAGTAAAAGTCTTATAGCTGTTGATAGATAAACTACCTTCAAGAACCTTGACAAGGATTTAAGCAGTTTTTAAATATTTGTTTTATCCTGACCTATCGAGACATTTCCTATTTGTTCCAATATGAGAGGCTGATACACACTCTACTGGCCTCTGGGTCTAAACAGCATTTTGAAGTATAGCTGAGAGTAAACCATGAGGTTAATGAATCTGTAACTATAATTTTCTTTTTTAATTTAACTCCAAGAATCCCAAACACATATCTGACAAATTGAAGATCACAAGATTTCTATCAAAACATGCTTTCAGAATTCATTGCAAAACTCCGAATCACTGTCTTTTTAAAATTAAGCTAGGTAGTAATGCAACATTACACAAAACATCTGGGGGGCAGTGTCCGGATTGGGGAACTGTGCTCCAGAATGTTAGGTTGCATTTCTCACTATACCTAATGACCAGCCATGCTTGCTGAAGCTTACGGAAGCTGGTTCTGTGACGTTTTGAGTGCCATGCTTGAGATAGAAAATAAAGTTAGATAAAAGATAAATCCTTGCCTATCAAAAGAGAGGACAGGACATGAGATAACAGAGACAGCCTTTGAAGCAGGATGCAATTAAGGGAAATGATGCATCAGTGAATGGAAATGACTGAGCCCTGGTGGCCACCTTGTTACAAGCTGCAGTTGTATAAATCAGATGTTTCCAAGAGTTAGTCACCCTCTGAGTCCATCCTTGATTGTGTTAGTAATGTTAGATGATGTATAAATATGTTGCTCCTTAGTTTGGAATGTTTGCTTGCATATCTTTCAATTCTGCCATCTGTTTAAGATATGTCTTAATACCCCAAAAGCTAAAATTCTTCCCCTTGACAAAAAGCAAAAAAAAAATAAAAATCAGAATTTTTTAATTGAAACATTTATTTGCAACCATAGGTTTTCACCAGATGAATATGATTATATGGCTATGATAGAATTATCACTATAGCAGCCCAGACACATGTCAATGCATGTGAGTCTTCCAGTGACTAAATACTGTACATGTTACAAACTATTTGGTCATTATGAGGATGCAGTAACAGTAATACTGGTTTGGAGGATAACCCGTCCATTAATAACCATTTTTTCCCTCAGCTAAGTGACTTTAAATGTTTGCGGTTTTTTTTAGAATCCTAGAAAACGAAAGATTAACATTTGTTCAAAGTGTTATGAAAGGGCAACATTTAACCAGCTTGGGGCCACAATGGGGGACTATCACAGTGGAGGTGGTTGTAAATTGAAAATAGATCCCAGCTCTCCCCCCCCACATCTTGCTCCTACCCCCCCCCCATCTTTTAATTAGGCCACAGTGTTTGGCTTTTTATATGAACTAATTTGTGTCTTTTAGCGTATATAATTTTTATCTTTTGTTAGGATGTTCTTTTGGATCGAGCCCAATAAGTAAATGTACAAGAGCACGTGTATAAGTAAAGTCCTTTATTCATACATAGTTACTCTCTTACAGGTATGCAGCTGGAGTGAGCTCAGACCGCATGGATGACCCTTAAGTACCCCAGGGGCGGAGCTGAGGTAAGGAGGGGTCAGTGGTGAACTGGTCCCTGGGTAGTTAACCCTTACAACTCTAAACCCAAAGGGCAGGCATTTATATTCAACAAATCCCCCTCTAGATGCCTGACCGTGAGAGCACAATTGGATTGTTGGTGAGATGTTGACTTGGGTAATAAGACGCCTAGCTTTGATGTTAAGTAGGTGTGTTGTTTGTTTAACAGAGGTTTAGTTAAGATGTCTGCGGTCTGTTCCTCTGTGTCGCAATGTAATACTTTAATGAACCCCATGTTGGAAAATTGCCTGACGTGTTTGTGTTTTATATCAATATGCCTCGACCTTTGACCCACGGCATCAGCTCTAGATATTTCAATAGCCGCCTTATTATCTTCATGGATACAGATGGGGTATTCGGGTTCAGCCCAGATGTTGGATAACAAGTCATCGAACCATACCAGGTTATTCGTGGCCTTAGATAGGCATATATACTCGGCTTCTGTGGTTGATGTGGCCACTAGGTTTTGCTTACCAGTGTACCAATGTACTGGGCTGTTGTTCAAAAAGAATATGTACCCGGATGTGCTCCTTCTACATTTTACATCCCCAGCCCAATCTGCGTCTGCATAGCATGAAAAAACTGGCTTACTGGATGGTTCGGGTTCAAGGCACAGGCAAGCTTCGGCACTATACTTGAGGTACCTAAGTATCCTTTTTATGGCTTCCCAATGGTAATTTGAGGGCTTGCCTACATGTCTCGACAGTAGATTGACCGCTAGTGCTATGTCTGGCCTTGTCCAGTTCGCTATGTACAGTAAGGAACCTATTATGGACCTGTACAAGGTATTGTCATTAAACTGTTCTGATTCATTATACATATTTTTTAGGAAGTCAGGCGCCATGGGTGTCTCACATGTTTTGGCGTCAAACATGTAACATTTATGTAATAGCTCCACTATCTTTTCCCTTTGTGACAGTCTGAACCCTTTGTCTGTCTGGGTGATCTGCACCCCCAGGTATTTGTCGACCTTCCCTAGCACCTTCAATGTGAAGTGTTTTCCCAACTCTCTGGCGAACGCTTCGCACTTTTGATTTTGGTCACTGACGTATAAGATATCATCAACATACACGAGGACATATTCGATAGTGTTGCCCAGCTTTTTAACGAAGAAACAGTTGTCAGCAGAGGTGGCTTCAAAACCCATTGACCTTAACGTTTTTGATAAGCACTCATACCACCTCTTCCCAGACTGTTTCAACCCATATAAGCTCTTGTTTAATAGCCAGGTTTCCCCCTTGCATGTGCTTCTGCTATGTGGTGCTCTGACATAAATCTCTTTGTCTAGATCAGCGTGCAGATATGCGGTTTGCACGTCGAACTGGTGTACCTTTAGGTTTAGAATCGAGGCTATCACCAACGCACACTTCACACTTTCAGCCCTGACGGTGGGCGAATACGTGTCAGTGTAATCATCTGGGAAACGCTGTGCAAACCCCTGGGCTACCAGTCTAGCCTTGTATAAAGTTTTGCCCCCCTCCATAGACTTTATTTTGTATATCCACCGAGTACCTATTGTGGTCTTATCACTGGGGACTACTGTGGGTGTATATACTTTTAGATCACGCAGGCTTTTCATCTCCCTTTCCATCGCCTGTTCCCATTTCTCTTTCTCACCAGCGGGTAATTTGAGCACTTCTTCATAATTATTGGGGGTCACTTGGTTGGCGTGTAGTGATAGGACATAGTCCTCTAGTTTTTTAGGGGTCTTGTTTCTGGAAGTTCTCACTGGCCTTTCTGGAGCTGTGTCGGTGTCGTGGAGGTATCTGGCCTCCTTTTCTGTGAGAGCCTCGACTCTAAGATCTGGGTGCCCTGCTTTCCACTCTTCGATTTCTACCCCATGACCCCTTCGCTTTGTTGCTTCTGAATTGTCATTACCTACTGTGCCCTGCGGTGGTTTGGTTTGGGTGCAGTTGGGGTTTTCTCTCCCTGTGATTATTTCGTTTAGGTGTATTTTGGACCAATTAGAATTTTCATGAAACACTGCGGTGCGTGAAATTATGAAATTGTTGTTGTTGTCAATGAATCTAAAACCTTTGGTGCCTGATTCGTACCCCATAAACCTTAATCGCCTGGAGACTTTGTCTCCCTTTCTGCGTAATTGTTTGGGGATGTGTACGTCAGCGGTGACACCGAATATGTGGAGGTGTGATATTTTTGGTTTTCGGTCATACATGATCTCGTATGGTGTTTTGTCAATTACGCTACACCATAACCTGTTCAGAGTGTAATTTGAATAGTGGACGGCCTCTGACCAGTAGTGCTGTCCCAACCCAGCATCCTCCAGCACACACCTCATCATGGTCTGTAGGGTTCCATTTTTTTTCTCTACGACCCCATTTTGGAATGGCGAGAAAGGGGCTGACGTAAAACGCATCATCCCTTGCGCCTTGAGCCAATTTGAAAAATCTTTGGACATAAACTCAGAACCTCGGTCGGTCATGATTTGCTTGATCTTGACATTATGTTGTAGTTCTATCCTTTTATGAAACTCCTTAAACTTCTTGAACACCTCGTGTTTATGTTTGAGTGTGTATACGAAACCGTAGCGACTGAAGTCATCTACAATGGTTAAGAAAAATCTTTTCTTATATTTGATGGATGGCCTTAGGGGCCCCACCAAGTCCATGTGTACCATTTGAAAAATGGAATCGGTGGTGCGTTCTGATTTCTTGGGTTTGGCTTTGGTCTTTAACTTTGAACATTTGCACACCGAACACTCTAAATAATTTTTACAATTTTTGACCTTTAATCCATCAGCACAATTGACCATTTTTTGTACAACTGGGAAACTGCTGTGACCCAATTTTCTATGCAGTAAATGCGCACATTCGTCGTGAATTGGTTTGCCCAATGATGGCTTTTCTTTTTCTAATGTTTGTTCTAAGTCTGGGTCCCCTGTGTGTGGGTGATGGTCATCCTCCACTATCTCCTCAGTGTTAGGTGCGGTGTTGGTCCCGTTATGGGAGTTGGTATTTACCTTGGGAGAGTTACCACAGTTGGGCTGAAAATATGGTAAACCTCCGCTGATTATGGTTTTACCGATCGTCTTCCCTTCCCTGCTTAGTGATACTTCCCCTTTCTCAAATGTTATTTTGGTCCCTGTTTCCTTGCTTAGTTTTAAGGTAGCTATTATGTTGTAGGGTATCTCCGGTACGAGCAGTACCCCCTCTATTTTCCCTATCTCTGGGATGTCTATGTTACCCTTCCCGGTCACTAGCACATTATTTTGATTGGCTACCTTAATGGTAAATTTTTCTTTCGTGAACTTGGTAAATAGTTTCGTGTTATAAGTGGTATGATTTGTGGCCCCTGAGTCTAATAGCCATGCATTGTCAGTGTCGGTACAGTCTGATATATTGACTCTTTCTCCCAGTCCATATAACGATCCCTTGTGGCTGTCCCTGGAGCTATCCCTGTATCTTCTTCCATCCCTGGGCTTGGGTGAGTCTCTGCGTCTGTATCTGTTTTCAATTGTCTGTCTATCGGTGGTTCTGTGTCTGCTTTCTGTCCTGTCCCTGGGTTGTAAGTGTCTCATGTCCCTTATTCTCCTGGGGCAGTCTCTCTTATAGTGTTCCCTGGAGCCACAGTTAAAGCACTCCATGTCATGGTAATCTCTGCTATGGAATTCTACCCTCTTATTGATCTTTGGTTCTCTGTGGTTCAGGGATCGGTCTCTCCTAAGGTTATCCTCCGCTATGAGTTTGCTGGTTAACATATCTAAGGTAATGCGTTCTAGGTTGGAGCTATCTAGGTGCATGACGAAATCATTCCAGCTGTGGTCTAAGGAATTTATGATCACGCTCACCATGCTCCCTTCGGTAATGTTTTCCCCCCTTTGAATTAGCTCAGCCCTGATGGCATTGAGTGACAATATGTGTTCACTCATGGGAGTGCCTGCCTTGAGTTTGGCAGAGTAAAATTCCCTGCTGATTCTAGTGGTGGTCGCTATGCTTCTGCTATAGAACATTTTGTGCAGAATGGTTACTACCTCCGACACAGTCAGATTGTGACCTATACTGGGGTACATGCTTGGGGATATACTCGTTAGTAATAGGTGGTAAGCCTTATGATGCATGCAGTCTATTTGGAAAGTCCAGGGTTTACCTGGTGGATTAGTTAGCAAAAACAGTAAATGTTCCTTTAAGAGGACAACCTGCAACTGTTGATTCCATGCAACAAAATTAAATCCATCCACCCTCAGTTTGGGAAAGTCATTTGGAAGTGTCCCAGTATTGTGAGGAATATTACCTACTGACAGTTGCTGTCCATGGTCTAATGCGAAAGGAAACTCGCAATAAGGCAGGGGAATGCATGGAGTCAGTCTGTAGTGACTTGCTTCTATGGGCTGTTCTTTTCTCATTGCAGGTCCGTTCTGCGCATGCTCCTGGTCCATTCTGTCTCTGCCGCCGCCGGAGAAGGAGCTCGTCTGTGCTGCTCCCGGGTGGAGGCATCCTGCGTTGGATTGGATTCCTGGCTCGACCCTGGGTAGTCCCTGGAGCCCGAAAGTCATCTGGTTCGTCGCCCGGAACGCCGAAAACCCCATCTCGTCGCCTGGAACCGCCGGATAGTCCGCGAAGGCCGATCGGTGGTCTCGGAGGCCTGTGCCGGCTTGGAGGTCGAAGCTGGGCCACGGGCCGAGACCCACGCCCGTCGATGGCCCTGGATGTCTCGGGTGGTGGCTTTGGACCGGTAAGTGTCTTATTTCTTCTTCCGGGTTTTCGTGGTGTTCGGGTAGTCGCGTGGGGGGGGCTCTGGCGTGGCGCGTTTGATTTTGCACACCCGCCCCGGTATTGTTACACCGTAGTTGGTTCTCGTAGTTGTCCCCTTGCGTGTAGGATGTCACGTTGTGCCCCTTAGGGGAGTCGGGGTGAGTGCTGACTATTTTTATTTTAGGCCCAAAAGCCGCGGTGATGATCCGCATGGCTTTTTCTACCTCAAGCTCGGTAGGCGAGCTTGTGGCTCCCTCGTTTTGCATGCGTTGGGTCCCGTTGTATATTTCGGGGAGCTCGTAGGGGTAGGCCTCGGTTCCCGCCACGATTTTCAAACCCCGGGATCCCATTGGTCGCTGGTCGGCCATTTTTGGTGACGTCATGGGGCAAGATGGCCGCCGTGGGGAGGGCGCGAATTTAAAAACGGTCTCGTCTGGTTGTATGCGGTAGGGGTTGGAGCCGCTTACCGTCTTTTCGTTGCCGTGGTCGGTTTGGTCCTCGTCCTTCTCGGTCGCTGTCCCGCAATCACCGATTAGGTTTCGGAGTTCCGCGACGAGGCTGGACTTGTTTTTTGTGGAGTCGATTAGTGCCTGTAGTCTCAGTTTGAAGTCATCATCCTCATTCGGTGTGGCTTCTGTCTCAGTTTCTTCCTCGGTCAGGTTTTCCTCTGATCCGCTTGTGGTGCCCGAGTCAGCGATCGGAAATTTTTCTTCTGGCATCCCTGCGAGTGTGGTTCCATCCGATGCCAGAAGTTCCTCCATTTTCTTCTTGTAGGCTCGGGTGTTTATTCTCTCGGAGTCTTCCTTTTGTTTGTGGTTCTTTTGCATTCTTCAGTTAGATTTTGGGCTATTCAGAACCATCCTCTGCTACCATATTTGTTAGGATGTTCTTTTGGATCGAGCCCAATAAGTAAATGTACAAGAGCACGTGTATAAGTAAAGTCCTTTATTCATACATAGTTACTCTCTTACAGGTATGCAGCTGGAGTGAGCTCAGACCGCATGGATGACCCTTAAGTACCCCAGGGGCGGAGCTGAGGTAAGGAGGGGTCAGTGGTGAACTGGTCCCTGGGTAGTTAACCCTTACAACTCTAAACCCAAAGGGCAGGCATTTATATTCAACATCTTTTATAACTGTAAGCTGCCCAGAGTCACCCTGAGGTAAGATGGGCTGTCAATACATTTTATAAACAAACAAACAAACAAACAAAATAGTTGAAGCTTTATATATGTCTGTATATATAAGATACTTGTTTATCTCTATCACTGTCTCAGAATGGACTAACTTGCTAGCGTTGTCAGCAATACAAAAAGAGCAGGGGGGGAAGAATGCTTTTAAATGTGTTACATTTGGAGGGAGAATTAGTTTATATTTGGGGGAATTATGTCATCACATTACCATATCTCTGATTTTATATGCACCAAGTACAGAAATATGGATGCTGAGGAAATATAAATATATGTACTGTAACTCCATGAAAAGTTGTTATTGTAATATTTGCTTTGCATAAATATTTTAGATGCGATGACATAATGCTACAAAAATGCCAATTTTTCTAACAAGAAATCAAAATGTTCTTCTCCTTGTCAGTTCCTGTTCCTAGCTTAGCAGCCTCTTGAGATAATAATGATTGTGAATAATGTGACCAGTGAATTTGACCCTGAAAGGATTTTTTTCCCATATGTCTAGATCTTAATTCTACATTAAGATCTTAATTCTATATTTAAAACTGTCAATTAGCTTTCTGAGCATTAAAGCCATGTTTTTTAAAGAAATGATGCCAAAACACCCTCTGAGTCATTCAATATCCTGAAATGTTCAGTATTTGCATTTGCAATGCCAATTGTTATCAGAGGTCAGCTAGCAAAGGAAAAATTATAAATGGTTTGGATTTCTTGGTTATATTAATGGAGAAATTTGAGGCTGCTTTTACCCAATTATTTGGATATCGTTCAAACTGAAAATGTCTCTCATTGCAATTTTGTGCTAAATCGATTCAGCCAAAAGATTGCATGTGTTTAATTCTTGGCAGAATTAATCACTTTATTTGAATACATGCAAACTTTCTTCTTAATAATATATTGTTACTCCACTTTCCCATGTTTAGCCATGGCTTATTAAACCATCACTTGCTGGACTCATGCAATAGTAAACCAAATATTGTTTACAAATTCACACTGCACACTAAATAAAATCAAAACATGCCATGAGTTAAAGCAATATGTGAAACAAGTGACAGACACCCAATTACAAGAACTATCTTGGCATAATTTATAAAGGGAAAGGGGGAAAACATTCAGCTATGATATTATACCATTCCTTGGGTTCATTCTAGATTTCTGAGTGGACTGGGTCACTTTCATTATCCTATAGAATCCCTGATATAGCATAATCTCAAATTTTGGGGCAATTAAAGTCCACCAGAATCTAAGTCCCAAAGGTGTTTTTTCAAAAGGTAACTGAACATTCTTGGTTTTTTCCTTGAAAACATTTCGTTTCTCATCCAAGAAGCTTCTTCAGTCCAGTTGCCTTTCGGAAAAGCACCTTTGGAACAACCAGAACCTGGATGATTGAGAATCATCCATCGACACCAGAATCTATGGGTTCTAAAAAATCCAGATAATTTTTAGGTAGCAGCAGCAGCAAAGTCTTTGCTACTGTCTAGTAGTTATCTAGATGTTTCTAGCCTGGATATTTTAGTCCTACTACTGACAAAGGAGAGGACTCTCAGAGATATTTTATTCAGATCTCCTTAAACGTGCAGCAGAATCAAGAACATTCCATCCCATTCATTATGCACTTGGAAATGGATTCCAAACTATATGAAATTTGCATATTCACCTGTAAATTTCCTACCCATTTTAAAATATATGAGAACAATGATAGGAAGAGATTACAACTGCAGGTCGTCCCTGGGAGAGTCTCCAATATAATTCATTAGGGCTTTCTTGTAACAAGATACAAAAGGTTACACTTAATATTGCCAGCTGCCTGGATTTGGATAGCACAAGCTACCTTGTGCATACCGGCATCTTTTGCATCCGCTCCTCGATACAAACATTTTTATATGAAATTGGACTGCAGAAGAATGAGTTCTGTGCGAAGAAATTGGATGGAGAAGATGTCTCTTGAAAAGAATGGTATTGATTGGAATGCAGACTGTCTAAACAAAGATTAATCATCTAAGAGAGAATCCATTATGGCATAGCAGGGAGGGTGACCAATGAGAGAAAGAA
Source organism: Ptyas mucosa (assembly GCA_012654045.1). NCBI lineage: Eukaryota > Metazoa > Chordata > Lepidosauria > Squamata > Colubridae > Ptyas > Ptyas mucosa. The sequence goes on from WNWU01000020.1 coordinate 6,647,244, forward strand.
TCCATGTCATTTCCAGGCCCAGCCAGGATATGCCACTAGTTGAAGATATATCTGGGGCCTGGGAGGCTTATTGATAACAATAAATAAGAAAAACATTAATATTCTTCTGTCACAAGTTGTTGTCCTGATGTTATTTGATAGTCCCCTTGCTAAAATTCTAGCATCTCACAATATACAAAGTATTTATCTTTGCCTATGATTTCTCATCTATAAAATGCTTCTTGTGCCAAGTGTCATAAATGTGTTTTGGGGCATAACTGGGACTGTATTTATGTTGGGCCTCATTCAATGACCTCTTATTTTCTAGTAACCCTGAGCACTAAGGCGGGACTCACCCAAATGATTCGGTTTGGGCTTAGCATGTCACATGAATCCAATTGTAAATCACACTTTTACAGCCCCACGTCTTGTACAAACTTGGCTAACGGAAGTGCATTGAACAAAATCTGGGGCAAAGTCCAAGCCCAATCAAATGCTGTTTTTAGAAGGTGCCTTACAGCAAGGCAGACCAGTGGTTCCAGCTGTCGCCCCTGGCAATCACCAAAGTGTGAGTCCACAGCCTGAAATCTCTTTAAGCTGGTAATGCCAGGGATGCAGAATGCAGCCCTCAACATGGAAAAGACATATTCTGCCAAATCCTCTTCAAAGACCCTTGCAATTTCTGCCGAGCGTTTCTCAAGGCAGGCTGTCGTTTTCATAACGTTCCCACTGTGCTAAGTCAGACTGGTGAAACAATGCTCTTTTTCCAGCCGTCAGAGGAAATGAAATGGTATGCGGAGGTGATTCAAAGTCCCTCCCCATTCCTAGAGAACCGATTCAGAAAAGAAAAATGTCCGAGAATTGTTTCTGTCTGGGGTGGGGGCTGGGGAGAGAAATAAGAACTTCTTATTACTGGAGCGCTAAGAGGAAGATTCCTCTGGAACCGAACGTCTATCCATCTGCCTGCTGATGAAAAAAAGCAATATCCACATCTGTTTCACAGAGTGGCTCAAGAAGAAATTTTTTGGAGGCTGGGATAACACACTTTGGAGATTTTTCAAGGATTTTTGATAGCCCCAGTGTTTCCAAGGTTCTCTATAGGCCTGGCTGCGTTCCCTAGGATTCAGAAAGAATGCAGCACGATGCAAGATTTTATGTTCCAAACTACCAAGGTCCTTCAAAACTTCATAGTAGAAAACAGAATAAAGCAGTTAGTTACTAATTTCTTCGTTTGATGCTCCACGTTTTCCTCCCAACTGGATGATTTAGATGGCTAAAAAGGAAAAGAAAATACAAAATATAATAAAGAGATGAATTGAGGCAGAACTGAAAAACCATATATTATTAAGTTCTTCCTAAAAGTACAGGTAGTCCAAGTGACCTCAAAGAACAGCAATGGTTCACAGTTACGATGGCGATGAAAAATAACTTCACAACCAATGCCTACAATCTTTATGGCCTGGTTCTATTGGTCTCATGTTTGCCATTACCATCAGTTACCATGCATTGTCTTGCATAAAATCACAAGCACAATCATGGTTGTGTGATTATTTTACTTAGTAACTATTTTGCTTAACAACTAATCAAATTTTCTGTCAGTTACCCATCACCTCTATGCTTAGGTAGTCATTGGGATTTAACTAAGAATTTGTGTGCGTTTCTGCACATGCATGTATGTGGGTGGGTGTGTTGTAATCTAGGCTTCCTGAGTCATTAAAACACACAAGTAGTCCCAAAAACCTCTTTTATTGCAACAGCTGTGAATTACGTTCATTCACAGCTGAGGCCCAATTAGTTGCAAAAAGTCTTTGGGAGAAGTCCTTCGGGATAATCACCAACCTTTATCTCCCTTGACACGCTGCCAATGACCTACTTGGCAAAGCCACACGAAGTCCAGAATCAAACAGAGATGCCAACTGGGAACAGAATTAACAATGTTGCTTTCCTGCAAAGGGCCCATGTGCCTTTGCTCCTCTTTTAAGCCTTATGGGAAGGGCCAATCATCTCCAGGCCTTACTCTGGAGTCGTCCCTTTAGTTTTAACTCTTCTTGCCTTCTGGCAGCTCTGTGCATGCGTGCACTAGGAACAGGCTCCTCCTGTTTCTCTGCCTCTCTGATGTCTGACACTGGAGGCTCTGGAGTCTGTGCGTAACTCCCAGATGGCCCTGGCCCTATCTCTGCCTCTGACGCAGAGCCCTCATCTGAGCCTTCCCCAGACTCCAGGACTGGCCCATGTTTCTCCCCAGCCTCCTCACTGTCCGACTCCGCTGCCAGCTCCGCAGGCTGCCGGCGGACCACAACAGGGTGTGCACGCACACCTTCAAGTCAGTGTTGACTCCTGGCAACTGCCTGGACCAGTTTTCTTGGCAAGGTTTCAGAAGTGGTTTGCCATTGCCTTCATGGTAGGGCTAAGAGACATTGATTGGCTCAGCTGGCTTTGTGCCTAAAGTGAGACTAGAACTCAGTTCTTCTAGTTTCTGGCCTGAACCACTATGTCAACCTGGCTTTCAGCAAATGGTTACTGATTTTTAATTTATGCAAATTGTTGGTGGCACATAAGCAAACTATGCACGTTTTCTTTTTTCTGCTTTTTAAATTTTTTCTACTCACATCCCTCAAGTGTCTTCTGCAATACAGTAGGCGAACTTCAGCAGTCTGAAAAGTGGCTACAGCAATTCTCCATTTTTGGTCTGCTCCCTGCAATAAAAAAAGACAAGGCAACCTTCATCATCATCAGAATCCTATGTGTCAGGGCCTTTTTCCCTTGAATACATAGATAATCCCTTGAGAAGGGGGGGGTGTCTTTCCTCCTGTGGTCCAGTCATGCTTCATGTCTTAAGTCTTTAAGAAAATACGTACCTTTAGCTAATTCATTGGTTTTCTTTGATGGGTGACTACTGATGTCAAGAATGAAATGAGCTTAGATAGGTTTCACAAGGGCAGGAATGGTTGACTTTCATCCCAACTGATAAGATTGCTAGCACATTTTTCTGCTCTGCTTCAGTGCAATATCAAAAGGATTCAGAAGCAATAAGGCAAGTAGAAACTTGGGGGCTGTGGTTTGCTTTCTTTTGCAGTGTCATCACACATAGATTTAATGTTTCATCATGAATCGAGTCATACTTTCTTGGGCCGATTGAGCTGCTTAAGAGTTTAAATTTACTACCTGTCTTCCCTCCTCTTCTCTTTGTGTTCATGCTCCCTTGAGGAACATCCTACTCGTATTGGAGTCTTTCTTTGACTGTGATGTGTAATTTAAGGGAGTAGCAAGGGGATCCCCTCTTTTTAATCCCATCTAGGATCTGCTCCCTGAGGCAACGTAGCCAGGGGTGAAATGCTCCTGATTTGGACCGGATCACCCGATCCAGTAGCGATGGAGGTGGGTGGTTCGGAGAACTGGTAGCAAAAATCCCTGCCCGCCCCCCACGCCCAGCTGAGCCGCACAATCATCAGAGGCTTTTTTAAAACTTTTAAAAGCATTTTTTCTACAACCTCTTTGGCAGAAAAAATGCTTTTAAAGGTAAAAAGGAAAATCCTCTGATGATCGCGTGGCTCAGCTAGGATCGTCAAAGGCTTTTAAAAGAAAAAAAACCCTTTTCTTCTTTTAAATGCCTCTGACGATCCAAGCTGAGTTGCCTGATCGGCAGAGGCTTTTTTAAAAACTCAGCTTGGATCGTCAGAGGCATTTAAAAGCATTTTTTAATAACCTCTTCACCGAAGAGGTTGTAGAAAAAATGTTTTTAAAAGGGGGAAAAAAATTGGCCACGCCCACCCAGTCACATTACCCCACCACCACCTAGAACTGGTAGTAACAAATTTTAGATTTCACCACTGAACGTAGCCCTACCTATTGTGAACCCACAGCCTTGCCTGAAGATAAAATTTTGATTGCCTACCAGCTTGTTTGGATAATCAGTTTTAATAAATTTATTTTTAAAAAACCTGTTTTACTCTCAAACACTAAACCAGTGTACTATGGAGAACTAGTATAGAAATCCCCAAGTTCAAATGTAAATTTAGGGAGAGAAGCTGAGAGATCAGCTATTGAACATTGTCTTTAATCAAGACATAGTACTTAGAGCACTCTCTGGTGGAAGAGTGTTACATTGTTATGAGTTGCAATTAAATAGATGGAATGGGAAAATCCAGTTTAAATCAGGGGTGAAATCCAGCAGGTTCAGACAGGTTCTGGCGAACCGATAGCAGAAATTTTGAGAAGTTCGGAGAACCGGTAGTCAAAATTTCGAGTAGTTTGGAGAACCAGCAAATACCATCTCTGACTAGTCCCAGAGTGGGGTGGGAATGAAGATTTTGCAATATCCTTCCCCCAGGAGTGGGGAGGGAATGAGGATTTTGCAGTATCCTCCCGCCAGGAGTGGGATGGAATGGAGATTTTGCAATATCCTTTCCCCAGGAGTGGGGAGGGAGTGGGGATTTTGCAGTATCCTTCTCCTGCCACAGCACCAAGCCACACCACATCCACCAAGCCACGCCCACAGAACCAGTAGTAAAAAAAATTAGATTTCACCACTGGTTTAAACCCTGATGATGACCCCTAAATCAGAGAACTTCCAGCTGGAAGAAATTCCAACTGGTTCGTTGGAAAGCAGCAACTGAGATTCAATAGTACAACATAGCTTGTTTGTTGGTGGTTAGACTGCTTAATGGAACATAGAAAGGAGAATTGGACTCTTCTCTTTCAGAACTCAGTTGAAGAGACTAGGATTCTGGGAGAGGCTAGGTTTTCACTGCCATTTGGGTTTTTGTGCACGTGCTGTAACACCACCCTTTTTTTTTCCGAGGAAGTATAAATTTTAAAGGCATAGTAATTCCACCATCAACTGCTTTTTCATTGGCGCTAAGGAAATAGGTTCTGTCTGTGGCCCTCGAATGCAGACCCATCTGCTCTTAAATTAATTTTGTCTTATTTTGCTCTTGTCAGAAATGGGCAGTCTTAAATCGGATAAAGCCAGTCACATGGTGCCTCCTGGTGGTCAATGTAATTGAAAACACCAAACGCTAAATGTCTATGGAAATTCTCAGTCATCCAGGTCATGGTTGTCCCATAGGTGCTTTTTTCAAGAGACAACTGGACTTTCTGGGTTTTTTTTTTTTTGAAGCTGTTTCATTTCTCATCCAAGAAGCTTCTTCAGCTCTTTAGATTTGGATGAGAAGCGAAACGTCTTTAAAAAAAAAACAGAAAGTCCAATTGCCTCTTGAAAAAAGCACCTTTGGGACCAAACGCTAAACCACTGGCGTTCATACTTACAAATTTTAAGACCTGTGCACTTCAACTCCCAAAATACCTCAGCCAGCTACGAATTCTGGGAGTTGAACTCTACAAGTCTTAAAAATTCCAAGATTGGACACCTCTGCTCTAAACGCTGTTTATCAATGTACCAACACCAAACACCAACTATATACATTATATACCAACACCAAAATAACCCAAACACTATGTAAAAAATTTTAAACAAATAATTTTCCACCACCACCACTCATCCAAGGAAGGTGATGAAAGTCATGTATCCTGTAATCTTGGGGTATGATACTGTGTAATGTAACTTCTATGGGTCTCTGGTTTGAGAATTCAGGGAAGATGGACTACATATGCCATATCGGCAGATTAGAAACCATCAATTGTATCAGCCTGTTCTATTATCTTTAATCCAAACAAGGAATCTAAAATGCACAAACAATTGGAATGTATTATTTATTCTGCAGGAATGGCCTATCAGTTTGCAAGGTTTCTGCAAGTTTAACACCTTCAAAACATTTAAATCTGACATGCTTGCCTTCCATAGAAATGCAAGCAAAGAAGTAAGTATAATTAACAGAATTTCTGCTTTGAGCTGTCAACTCTGGCAAGAAATACTCTTTTTCTGCTTCATGTTCTTTCTGTAACACCCACTTTTATTGATCAATGGAAAAGTTCTTTTGGACCTAATCGAAGAAGAAAATGTTTTCTATCATCTGAAATGTGAGTATAAACATAGTACATAATTGGACAGAACAATGTTGAGATAGGCTACTGTTTGACCTCTGTCAAGGATCATTTTGTAGCACTCACCAGGATATTTGCTTATTATATCTTAACAATAAAAAAGGTAAAGATAAAGGTTCTCCCAGTTCAATTATGCCAACTCTAAGGTCTACTTTATCTACTTGTGTGCATTTGCATGTTTTTGAACTGCTAGTTGGCAGGAGCTGGGGCAAGTAACAGGAGCTCACCTCGTCATGTGGTACTTGAGTCTTGACCTGCCTTCTAGTCAACAAGCCCAGCATCTTAACTGCCAGGCCATCACACTCTCTATCGTAATAATAGTCTTTAGCAAATAGGCCCATGAATATGGATTACTGCAACCACTCACCATGACGTTGATCAACAATATTTTATACAATGCTTTTTATGAAGACAAGAGTATGCTACATTGCAGTTTCAGTGACAGATATGTCACATGTTCATTCTGTTAATAATAATGACACAATACTGCTCAGTTTCATATTTTTTGGTTCAGTTTAGTCCAGATACTGTATTCTCATGTTATTCTATGCAAACTAAAATTATTAGGAATTGTAAACCAACGTATTATGGTATGCATCCTGTCATCTAAAAAGCATATGCAGTGCATGATATATTTAGGATTTTGATGACAGTAAACTATGTATCAGTACATATATATTTAATAAATATAGCAGAATAATACTTCAACCATGCAAAGTCAACAGCGGTATTAAGAACCATCATCACTATCATTAACAAATGAAGAGAGACTTTAAGGTTCAAGCACTCTTCTAATTTTCTCGAAACCCCAAGAACTCATCATCGCTCGTGTCAGAATTTAGGAAGCTCAGTTGCTCACAACCACTGATATCACTTTCTTCGCTATCTTCATATATGATACTACCATCAGTTTCATCTAAGGCCTTGCTAATGCCACATGACCGTGCAACGATTTAGTCCTTCACTGAGTGCCATGATGTTTTAACCCATTCATAAACTTGTGTGATGGGCCTCTTCATTCATCCAGTAAGTGTCAGATCATGATTACCAACAGTCAACCATTTGTTCCACTCTTCTCGCATATAGACTTTAAATGGTTTGTTGATGGAAACTTCAAGAGGTTGCAACTGGCTGGTAAGAGCCCCAGGAATTACAGCTAGATGAGACTTCACTTTTTTAAATCTCTTTTTTGTGGTTTCGCTAATATGTGCTCTAAACTGATCAAGCACTAATAAAGCAGGTTTTTTTCAGAAGCCCTCCTGGACATTTGGATCACACTTTTTCAACCCATACTCTCATTCCATTTTCGTCCATCCATCCTTTCTCATGAACATGCACAACAACTCCTCATGGAATCACTTCTTTTGGAAAGGTTTTCCTTTTGAAAATTAACATCGGTGGTAATTTGGTACCATCTGCACAGCAGGACAACACAACCATGTAATGTGTTTTCTCATGCTCTGACTTTTCACAATTATGGTTTTGGCACCTTTCAGTTCAACAGTTTTATTAGATGGCACATCAAAGATTAGCGGGAATTAATCCATATTCCCAATCTGGCCAATTTCAAAATTATTTTTCTTCCTAGCATCTATTACAAATGTATGAAAAGACAGAATCTTAGATTCATATTCTTTTGGCATTTTTTGCACAATTCTAGTTTTGGTGTGCATAGCAAGGCCATATCACCTCATAAATCTGTAGCACCACGATGGTGATCCAGTAAAATCCTGAATGCCTTTCTCTACAGCAATGCATTTGGCTTCAGCTATTACCATTTTTGTAGAAACTGCGAAGCCATAATTCTGGTGATGTGTGATCCATTCTTTCATGTCCACCTCTAAGTGTGGCTACTTTGCAGCAAGCCCAAGAAAATTGTGCTTACTTTTATCTTTTGCTTTTTGCAGCTGATCCACCCGTTTCCTCCACTCTCTCATTTTTTTCATTTTTTTCAGTTGGAGGTGGCCCAAAATGTCTCTCTGCTGCTCTGTTTCCATGTTCCTCAGCATATTGTACTACTTCCAGTTTAAAAGAAATTTGCTTTGCTAATCTTTCCTTGTTTGACCTCCTGTATGTAGCATGACGAGGTACCGTAGTATTTTTCTGCAAGAAAGAACTGTCAGCAACATGTCCTTTATTGTTATGAGGGCACTGTGGCTGAGAACATCAAGGAATGACACACTATTATAGGGGATTTGCGGCAGACATACTGTTATGGGGGACATGTTTAAAGTTTTACCTTTATAGGGGACAGTTTATAAAGAGGACACTTTATTAGAGGACACTTTCTTAGGCACTATTCATAGGACCGTATTTTGTTTCCTCAGTGCCCCCTTACATCTCCACGTACCAGTATGTGTGTGTGTGTGAAAGTAAAAATAAAGGAATGATTGATTGGAATGGTAGTCAACCGTGCGAGGTGAGCAGACGAGACCTTCCCCAATGGGCGCTTGCTAGACGCTTGCTTAAATGGATGCTTGCTCCGACAATGATCCAGGCAGCTGGGATTGCCTCTCTCCCCACTGTCTCTGCCTTCCATTGCTGCCGAAGGTACCCACAAGCCTCCCATGAGCCAGGCAACTGGGATCGCCAACTTGCCTCCCCAGTCTGTGCGTTTTTGCATAAGGCTTCCCACCACACCCTGCTTTGAATGCTTGCTCTCGACTAAAGGATCCTGGGTGCTGTGCTGCAATGATCTCCTTCGCTCAAGCAGGAAGCCATGCCATGCCCAGCGATGGGGGAAAAAGGGACGGCAAAAGGAGCCGTCTCATTACACACGATCCAATGAAAGGTGGCCACTTCCCTTGCCCACTCTCTCCGGCGCTGGAAGCCAAGTGTCATCCATTCATACCTGTCTCTCTCCATGTCTCTGGGTTCACCCGGTGCTATAGTCCACCACACAGGCCGGGAAGGGTGCAATTGTGATGGGACAGCGGGCAATAGCAGGGCGTTCTCAGCGAACTGCTCGATGAACTTGTGCAAGGCAGGCAGGCATAGAGCACGCCCAGGCCATGACATGTGTTAGAATATACTTCAGTAGAAGATATCACCATTCTTGTGAATTGGGAAGACCAAATTCAATTTGAACGCAAGAAAAATCCTTAAAGTAGCCATTACATAGCAGTTGATTTAGTCGTAATCCAAGCTTCTGTCTTGCAATTAAGCTTTGTAATAAAATGATCCAGGAACGGGATGCTTAGCAAATGATTCCGCATTGAATAGTGAATAAGACAAGTGTGAAGTTCCCTTGGATGTTGAATGTATTTCTGAATATACAGTATGTACTGGGATTGTATTAGAGATGTGTTAGTTGGGTAATATAATAAAGATGTGTGTATTGTTTGTATGTTGGATAAGAATTTGCAGCAAGGATCAAGAATGAATGGAGACTGAATATAAAGTGAGTTACCGGTATAAATACATTGAAGAGGTCTGATTGAGAATGTATGAAAATCTAATTACAGAATTGTGGAAGAATGGACTAAGAGAAAGGGAAAGATCACAACAGGGTTGAATAGAATTGATGAGTTCCTTGAAAACAAATGCTAAAAACACCACCAATGTATGAATCAGTGTTATGAAGCTAGGATAGGTTGCAAGGAAATAAGACGACATATTGGGAGTGCGGTTTGTATAAACAAGTCTAGTTAGCGGGGTTTTTTCTTAGCCTGTAATTCACCAAGGTCAAGTATTTGTACTAATCAGCCTATTTAATTTAAATTTTAGAAACCTGAAAACATTTGGACCATGCATGCTGGGTGTTCAGGTTCCTGGACCAGAGGAAGACAAGTGGTCTACAGGATTCAAAGTTATTAGCTGAGCAACCAGGGCCAACAGCTGCAGAACTACCTTATTTCCCTGCAAATAAGACATCTCCTGATAATGAGCCCAATCGGGCTTTTGAGTGCATGGCAATAAGGCCAAGTGCTTATTTCAGGGTTCAAAGCCAGAATTGACTAGAATTGAGAAAAATAGAAATGTCACCTCTGCAAAGAAACTAAACATCTGGTTAGCTTCTAACATCTGGTTAGTTTTTCTGGAAAAAAGTATCTCAAAATTCCAGCCAAAACTCAACTGAAATGAGTCTAGATTATGTTTCCTTTAAATTCTCATCAGCTTCAGACAAATCACCTTATCCTTCTCCAAAAAGGGAGATTTGGAGATTGCTTAACATTTGGGTCCATGGAGTGCTTCTTGTCTGAGTGGAGAAATAAGTCAATATACCTCTAACTGTCAAAAATTGTTTCTTTCAAACTCCTTAAAAAAGCATTTTTATATTTTTCAGTCGAGAAAAAAATCAGTCACCTAGAAAGATAACTATGGTGTTGAATCAACACCATAGCTATCTAGGTGACACTGATTTTTTTCAACTGAAAAAAGAGATTACTAAAAATCTTCTAATGATTACCCCCCACTCAGGTTTGGCATTAGAGTAAGATTTTGTAGGGTTTTTTTTTCTATTGTTGCCTTTTTACAGTATGAGCATGCATAAAATGAGAGCTGAAAAATGTTTTCATGTTTCTAAAATAGGCTGATTGGTACAAATGTCACAATTAAATATTAAAAACAAGTAAAGTTAAATCTTTTCTTGGTACAGTGAAAGTATGCAAAGATAAAATACTAAAGGGGCTATACTTTCCAATCAACTGACCTTTTATTCTCTAATGTAAGCAAATATTCAGAGTATTTCCTGACCAGCTGATGTCTGTTAGAAATTTACATTTTGCAATTGTGTCCAGATTTCAGGATAAATGTAAAGCGGTAGGCTTGATCATAACCAAGTGAGAAAGTTCACTTTGAATTTGTAGAAAAGAATCTTTTAAGCATACATGCACATTTGTGACAACTGTAAACATGGATATGTCTCTCCAGATGGTTTATTACCACCAACCTCGCCAAATGATTGCTAATATACCTATAAGCTTTAGTGGAGGATCTGATTAAGCTGCCACTTTGCCACTGCTGCTTTCACCGCAAGGTTGTAGCAATGCTAAATCTAAATAAATTTAAGGGTACAATGACCACCTTAAATTCGGCTTGGCCTGTGGTGATAGGATTACTAGAGCAGTCCTTAATGCAGCAAGTTTTCTTTTTAAAACCCTATTCCACCATACTGAATATTCAGTCTGATTTCTGCTAAGTTTCACACTTGTAAATCAGTTTGGCTTAAAAAACTATCCAAAGCAAGGGTAGAACCAATTAAATAACAATCCAGCTATTGGCCATTATATCAAATAAGGCAAAAGGTTAATTTTCTAATCTTTTCCTAAGTCCTTCCTGCTAAACATATTTCCAGCTCATACTGTAGGCTATTGTCTATTAGGCTAGCGTAGAAGTTCCATAAGCTTGTTATCTAGATTAGGAGTGGGCAATTAATTTCCCTAAGGGGTCACATGAGAAACCCAGGTGACCTCATGCAATGACCACCATCTCCTCAGGCTGCTCCAGGTGGCGGGTAAGTGCTGTGCAGGGGCAGAAGTGACTTCCCTCCTTGCCCTCCCGCAACTGGTGGCCGACTGAAGGAGCACATGGTGACAACCGCACAGATCTGGTACCAATCCAGCTTCTTCTCCTGCTCCCTGCAGCATGCTTATTCACATTTGATTTCAATGATCTCACATGGGCTGGATGGAGGCAGCCAAAGTATCATATGTGGCCCGGGGCATAAAATACACAGGCTTGATCTAGATGCAATGGAAGCAACACCCAATCTTCATATACTCACACACCCATTGCCGCTAGAGCAGTGAATCTTTTGGTCTCGGCATGTCAAAAAATTTGGAAAATGCCTAATGTGACTCTGCTGGCATATTATATCCCTGCTCCACCAAACAAGGGAAATCTGAATGTGGCTCTATTTAAGAAAAGAATTGAAGTCCACACCCAATCTTAAAAGTTGCCAAGGTTGAGAAACAACAGATCGAAAATGCCATTGGGCCTTTTGAAAATGGTAATACAGTACTTCTTCTGAGGACAATAAATCAATGTTTCAGTTTGCTTTGCCATCTTTTCCTGCCCCAAATAATTTTCATTCTGCTAACATGACTCTGGTGGTAACTGCAGAAAGTTTGGTAGTACACAGTTATTGACATGCAGTGAACTTGTAGCATTTTGCATTTCCAGAAAAAGAGCTTTTTTACACTTTGGATGATACTCAAATACCAGTTTATTTCATTTGAAGAAGTATTCTTTAAAATCAGTCCGAGAGATTTGCTTTTGCTACTGAACGCTGTGTGTTCTGCAAACCAAACTGAGAGTGAAGATTCACAAACCATTTCTGTCTGGCCAACTGTAGTAAGGATATAATCTAAATCTAGGTACATCCACTACTGAAAGGCAGTAGATTCAGAACTGGAGAATTTACAGAATACAAAAAAGGACATATAAGTAGAAGACACAAGTTCACTTGGCATATGTAACTGCCATGATCTCTTCAAGTAGTTTTAGTTGAAACAAAGTGCTATTTCACATTTCACATAGAAAAAAGGCAGTGTAAGAGACAGAACAGAAAGCTGGGGGAGGGGGGGAACCAGGCTGAAGACGGTCAAGAGACTTAAAACTTGAAGGTATCAGGACTGTCTTGAATTTGGAATGTATATGCATCAGAACCAGACTCTGGAATAACATTCTCATCTTCTTCCTGTAATAAAAGAGTAAAGCTTAAATTATTCTTCTAAGTTTCTTCACAGTCTATCTAATACGTGCTGTCATATTTTAAGCACAAATAGATGCTTGTTTACATATAAAAAGTAACAATCTTTTCATGTTTTTAATACAGCAGCACCCTTAATGGTGTTACAGAAAGTTAAGCCCTTACATGCACAAACTTTTTATCTACTTATCAAGTAGTTTTATTATTATTATTATGCAGCAACCTCTGCATAATTTGAGGCCAACTTGAATTTACTTACCTCTGCTGAAAAATATTTTTCAATCAGAGTTGCAGCTGATTTGTAAACCTGCTCATTTTCATGGGATTGTAGAGCTTCAATTTTGTCTAAGCCACCACATTCTTCAATCAAGATGCACAGCTTTTCAATCTCACCTATTTTTTCAGCTGCCTATAGAGATAATTTCATTTTTAATGGACCACATTTCATTTCATAGAAATAAGATATTCTGAACATACTTTAGCTTTAAGAGCTCTTGCTAGTGAAATACACAAAATGCTCCCCCACCCCAGTGGGTTGCATTGTCAACTTACCATAAAAATATTAGTAATAGCATCCAGAATCACCAGGACTGTTTTGCTGTCTTTAACCACAAGTAGATCCAATAATGGCTCTAATACACCTGTCTGGACAAGGTAAATGATCTGGCCAATTGTTCCTCCACTTGTATAGTTGGTCACTGCCCATATAGCTTCCTTCTGGGATTTAAAGTCTCCCTGTTTTAAGATACAGGAAAGTAAGGAAACAGCAATAGAACAGCCTTGAAGGGGTCCAAGGAAGTTTAATATTGTAAAGTTAGATCCTCACAAATGTAAATACATGTATAACTGTAAGATTATACACTTCTGCTATCTCTTTGAAATGTTTAGTTGATTTGTACAGCTACTCAGCACATGACTCAGGTTTGGATACATCATGGAACAATTAGTGTGGTTTTTTTAAAAAAATGCAGTGTTAAGCAGTGACATTTCCTGCATACTATTTCACTGCTTTTGGAACATAAAACTGATGATTTTAAGTTATTCTATTTGCAATCACCTCAAAAAGATAAGTAACCAACATAAGGCAGTTTGCATCTTCAAACCTAGCACTTCTCTAATTAGCTGATTAAAGAGAGCCAATTTAGTCTAGTGGTTAAAGTATCAGGCTGGAAAGCAGGAGACTGTACGTTCAAGTCCCACCTTAGCCATGAAAGCCGGCTGGGTAACTTTGGGCTAGTCTCTCTCTCTCTCTCAACCCAACCCACCTCCTTACAGGATGGTTGGGGTGGGGAAAAGAGGAGGAGGAAGGTGTTAGATATGCTCTCTGTATTGAGTTATTTGTAAAAATGAGGGTGGGATACAAATAAATGTTTTGATGCATTTACATTTTACATAATGAGTTGCATTTAGCATGTGACTGTTCAATCTATTGAAAGTTTATGACCCAATTTTCCATGCCTTGGAATAAAGACACTTGTAGTTCTTCCTCTGAAATCTTCTACATTACTCTCCAAAAACCACCTGAAGGTTAAAAGAACCTTCTAAAGTATCATAGGATCAAACAAATTTTCCTTCTTTCTTCCTAGTATAAATGACAAAACATTTAAAGAACACTGCTTAGGTGTACCTTTTTAAATTAAGAATTTGACAGATCAATACATCCCATGTTCTTAAATAGCAAAGGTATTTCATACAGACTGTATTTTTATTACATTCCCCAAAAGTTGAAAAAATGTGTCCCCGAAACATCTAGATAGAAAATAAAGCCTTATAGGCTACTATGAATTTAATAATTTCTACCCAGAGGCAAATCATGTTTTTAAAGCCAAAGTTCATTGCAAGGTAAAGATGGCACAGAGATATCAAAATATATTTTCATCGTTACCTTTTTTAAGATGCTAACAAGATATGGAACAAGCCCGTGGTCCACAACTTTCTGGATCTGATCCTGGCGGCCAGCAGTTATGTTAGACATAGTCCATGCAGCTTCTTTCTGGATGTTGTTTTTGGGGTGAATAAGCAGACTTGGGAAGACAGCTAGTGCTCCAGCATCTATTACACTTTGAGTTTGCTCATCAGTGCCCGTTACAATGTTTCCTATAGCTCTTAACGATGGAGTCTGGAAAAGAGGTTTAAGATACAGAACAAGAGAAAGTCTTGGGCAGCATATAAAATAAATCTGCATATAAATCACATGTTGAAAGTTGAGGATTTTGTGGGGTCACATTACGAGCTGTCCAGGACAGTATGTGGCTCATAGACATGCTTGGTCTACAGAATATGGAAGAAAACCTAGCAATACCTCAATATTTACACATGCAAGCTTGTCTGCCCATCCAGAAAAGTTCTTAATGTGTAATTCTCAATACTACTATTTTAAGTATATACTATAACTGTTTAACCAACTGTTAAAAGCTGCCTAAATCTTTTACTTCATCACAACCATAAAATGCAACAGCAACATTAGAGGATGATTGTATACCCCCTGTAAAAATGTTTAAAAAAATTTGACTAAAAAAACCCGTATAATTATACAGTAGATGACACCTTTGTGGAATTCACATATCTGTTCAATTCCATGGCTATTCAAATCAGTGTTGACTCCTGACAACTGCCTGAACATGTCCCTGCAGTTTTCTTGGCAAGGTATCAAAGTTTACTTATTTTTTGTAATGTCTTCTTCCTAAGGCTGAGAGAAAGTGACTGGTCCAAATTCAGCCAGTTAGCTTTGTGCCTAAGTAGAACTTGGTAATATGAAAAATCAGTATGTCCAAATAGAAAATTAAAAGGACATTTCAATAATTTCTGTCAAAGGAGGAGGTACAGCCATTTCAAGATAACACTACATTCACCCAAAAGAACTTGCAATTTAAGCAACATGAATATACTGAAATGATTTCTAAACCAAAAAATATTAAAAGTGTACTTCTCAAGAAGTTGAGATTATTACACTTGAGTTGGGAACTGCATCTCCCATATGAAGAATTTCAGTGCTTCATAACCTTCCCTATTTTATCTTACCATTATTGGAACTTCTCCACAGGCTAGCAGTTTCACCAATTGTGGCACTAGGCCAGTTTTGACCACTACTTCAATTCTATCATTTGACCCATCAGTCAAATAAGAAATAGCCCAGCATGTGTCTGCCAAAACTTCATGGTCATGGTAATGCAGTAGGCGAACTAAAGTGGGCAGAATCTGTTCAACAGCTTCAATGGGTGGTGCAGGGTTCTTGTTACGGCAGAGGTTTGACAAAGTCCAAGTTATGTTACGCAAGTAGCCAATCTGGGAAAAAAACCAGTTATGATTAAATAGTGCTGAAATTGTTTTTCACATTTAAGATTTTAGCTGAGAATTCACACTTACAGATATAGAAGAGAGATCAGGAACAGCAAGCAGAGCCAAAAGTGGGTCGAGTGCACCATATTTAATAACTAAGTCTCTATAAGCAGAGCCATCACCTGAAGGCAGAAATAAAGAGTGTCAAATGCTAAGACTAAAAGGTCATATGGAATTACTGCTAATTCAGGGCAGGAATACCACCATGACAAGTTGACTTGATTACAATCCAAGCATTATAAAAATACCTGCCATAGAAAACTATTCAAGAAGAGGAAACAAGGAAGCCTGTTGATAACAGCATTAAAATCCTTGGCAAACTAGCCACTATGGACCAGAAGCCAAAGAACATTGCAGTCACAGATAGTCACTGAATACCATCATGTGGAAATGATTTCAACAGTAGCATTGCAGAGCTATAAAAACAAACCTTGAAATGTGCAGCATTGAAATGTACATAATTTTACATAATTTCTACCTAAGCACCATAATGAAAATTTTAAGGTCAAGGGCATATTTAACAAACTCCCATATATTAAGTGATATCCCCTCAGCCCTCAACATTTAATGTTAGAATTCTAGAAAAGGCTCTGAAATAGCTACAAGTTCCATATAATACAGCGTACTCAGTTCTTAATGTTGAAAATGCTGGCATAGGATTGTACTTGGAAAAAGTTATGTACCTATGCACTATACAAATATGAAAAAAAAATCTTGCATTTCAAATGAAATACATCAGCTTTTTTGCATACTGTTACTTACAAGAAACCTATCAGCTTTACTAACTTACCTGCAATATTCCCCAAAGCCCATACAGCTTGCTCACTAATGTGAGTATGAGGAGAAGCCAGTAGAGATATAAAGGCAGGAATTGCTCCACCCTCTACTACAGCTTTTGTCTGGTCTGATGTGCCGGAAGCAATATTGGTCAGTGCCCAAGCAGCTTCAAACTGAATAGGGCTGCAGTTTGCTTTTCCCAAAAAGGACACAAATTTTGGTATCAAGCCAGCTCTAATAATCTGGTCTATAGGGGGCTGCTTTTCTCGGGATAGCAGTTTCCTATGTGTAAGAGAAATAAATTTAGCTTTCCTATCTATATTTTAGAGAAAAAAATTACATTTCCATGACAACAGTTGTTAGTCATATTTTATTTTGGAAAGTTGGTCATTACAGTTTCAGTTAGACACAGAACAATGAAATATTCCTTTTACTGCAAAGCATTGTATATAAGATGCAAAATCTCTGTATTTAGTGGCAATAAACATGGATGAGGTTTAGGTACTCATATAGCAAGTCCAAAGTTTTCTAGCAATTACTAATAGACTAAATGAAATATACTATTACTTTTACAGTACCTTGCATATTCCTAACTAATGCTTTATTTTGTACCAATATCTTGTACCAAGAGAATTAGGTTGCTGATTTGTATCCTAAAAATTTTAGATATTCCCATTACTCTCATCTAACCATCATATATCAATTGGACTCATATCCTGCACAAAGCCACAATTTTCTCGATTGTACACTGCATTGCCAAAACTAAACAAAAATAGATTTTGGTTAACCCATTAAGTAAGAAAAATATGCATTCTTATTGTGCTAAAAACTGTATCAAGTTCTTAGCTTCTTGTCCTAAGTATTACTATGAAACCTCAGATTACAATTTTTCAGCTCTTATCTGCCGTTTATTTCATGCAGAATGTAATGCATATTGACACTTACCTGGCAGCCTGAGTAGCCTGCAGCTGGAATTCTAAATTAGTATTGTTAATGCCTTTAACAATTTCTTCAACAGACCAGTGAACAGCAACCTACAAGCAACATTTCAAACAACTACATTAAGTTTAAGAATTACAGTATTCTTGAAAAATAACTTCACCAGCACTACACCATTACATACACAAACCTTAATTTTACAGTTTCCTTTACTAAAATAGAACAAAAGATACTTCCTTTTGACATTCCAAATGTTCAAACTTATTTTGTTCACAGAAGTCAAATTAAAGTAGATCAAAAATGTGTTGTGTTATATTTTACAATATAGCATGTAAGACCTACAACTCAATGATAGTGAACAGAAAGCCTCAGGTTGAATCTCTGCCCCCCCCCCTTTAATTTGGACTGGGAAAAATACCTGTCCAGAACTAGAACTAGAGCTTAAAGTAGACAACTAAAGGCAAATCTTCAGGCGGCTTATAAAATAGGCACTTACCTGATTGCCCCGATTTTCTTGCAGAGGTGAAGTGGCATCATCTGGAAAAGTGCCTACATTTCGCCTTTTAAGCATTTGGTCATCTTTTTTAGCTTTTCTCAGCTCTACGTTGACTTCCACCCGTCGTCGCCTCATTTCCTAGTGAACACATACATTGAAAAGCTGAGCTACGGCTTTAAAAATACAAGCAGTTGTATCCCTAGTTGACAGTTACTCACATTGGAATCTTTGCCCTTGTTCTTGAATCTGTTCAGGCGGGCAGCCATTGCCCCAGCATTCTCATTGGTAGACATGGCGACTGTTATACAGATATGTCTTTAAACCTACAAAAAGACCCAGTAGTTAAAATTAAGACATTAGCCTTTAACGATATTGACTGCAGAACTGTAATTGGCATCCATTTGTAAATTACCTACAGCTGGCAAACACCGGATAAGATGCAGTTTACAGCCTAAGAGGCAGCTCTGTTTCAAGCATATTTTATTCAAACATTGACTTAAATGGCATTCAAATTTAAACTTTCCCTAGGGCTTCAAGTTTGCGAACGTTTAAGATACACGCAGGGGATTTGGTTTCAAACTTTATGCCTCTGAATTAAGGGGATTAGAGTCTACAGTAGGGCTCTCAAAGCATTTTAATTTCTCTTTGGAAGGAAAAGAGCTCAACCAATCAATCTCTGAACTTACTGCTTTCACTCTGGATATCTACTTTAGGCCCGCGGTCAATCTTGCGGAAAGTCCATTGAAATTGCGAAAAGAGAATTTTTAGGGCATTACACGCAACGCCGTCGTTATCCTCACATCCCCTCCCCAAACACACAACTCACTCACCGGCAGTGGTCACAAGACACCCCCCCCCCCCAAACCGCAATTTATTTGTCCACCCTTCGCGCGTTGGGCGAACTCGGTTCTCATAAATGTAACAGTCCAGCGTGTCGCGCGAGCCCAGAAAAGTGAGCCAACTTGAGTTAAAACCTCGGCTAAACGAGCCAACTCAGGCGAACGAAAAAGCGCCCTGGCTGTTTCCCTAGCTAGGAAATGAAGCTTTCGAGAAACAACGTTACAAATACGAACGAGCGGCGGCAGAGAGGAGGAGGAGGAAGGTGACCGGAACCGTCCCGGTCTGGAAAACTATTTCATTAACATTCCCCCCCAGGCTTTTGAACCGACGTTTCCCCGCTTTCGGACCCTCTAAGGAAGCCTCCCTCATCCCCCACCGTCTTACGTCTCAGCGCACCCTTCGCTCCTGCAGACCCGGCGCGGCTCCGCCACTTACCCGACAGCGCCCCAACACGTTGCGCCGAACTGCTGGAGCTGCGGAGCTCCCACTCTCGTTTCCTCGCCCCCCCGCCTCCTCGAAGTGTGATTTAAACTTCTTGCGGCCTCCCGCTCTCATTGGCGAATTCGAGTCCAAGCAAACATCTCATTGGCCAGTTTGAAAAATTATAAGACGCTCAAGCTCTCGCGTTCCTGAGAGAGAGAGAAAGAGAGAGGGAGGGAGGGAGTCTCTCGTAAATCCGAGATCTCGCGATCGTTATGTGCAACGCCCACGCGCGAGGCCCGCGGAACTACATTTCCCAGCGTAAAAGGGGCGGTGGTTTGCGGAGCAAACGTTACGAAACGAACTCCGCGTGGGGTAGAATTGACCGTTATGTCGTCAGCTTGGTTACCGGGGGATTCTTAATTGTTTATATGGTCACATACAGCATTTTTTTCAAGTGGTGACACTATGGATAGCCGGTTAGCGGTAAACGCTTTCCGGACGGCCGGTAAATCAGTTTCAGGCCGGCAAACCTTTGAGAAAGAGTTAGAACGCGGCCAGCCTTCGAATCCGCTGAAAGGGTAGCGAGATGAGGGGGCGTGAGCTGGTAGAACACGAGGCTAACCGAGGCGGGAGGAGGCGTGGCCAATTTCTTAGTGACGGGGAAACGAAAACAGGAGGGAAAGGACGGACGTGGGTGGGCGGAGTCATGCGTGGTCGGGAGGGGCCCTTAGAACGCGGCTCTCGCAGCTCTTTGCTGAGTGACCCAGTGGCCTAATGGATAAGGCATCAGCCTCCGGAGCTGGGGATTGTGGGTTCGAGTCCCATCTGGGTCGTTCGTAGCTCTTGTTTTGCAGCGTGATTAAAATTTATGAAGACGTTTCCTGAGCTTGATGATGGGTGTTTCTTAGGCTTTGTTAGTCGCTTTGGTTCTTCATTCTCACCATCGGTCTGGAACGGAATAAAACAAACCCTGGCCGTGCATCTCTTGACACGACGAATGGGAGATAGGGCGCGAGCAAGGCTAGTGAAGCATTCAAACCACCTCAGGAAACTCTGTGGGGTTTCCTCTGCTTTCCAAACGGTTGTTGCGCGCCAGATGGGGATCTTTTCCAAGCTGTGCTTGGGTGGCTGGAAGTAATCTTGGGCTCCCTTGAAAACGTTTTGTTTGTTTCGTATATGCGGATAACACAAAGTAAAGGGGGGGGGGGATTGCCAGCTTTTTGTAAACCTGTAGGATTTGATTGTAAAGCAACTGACAGCAGAGAAATGGCTTCAAAAATACCAATCATTCACATCTTAGCCATTCGGGTGTGAGTGGGTGGGTTATTTTTTAAAGTGTGTATGTAGAACTGGATATGTTCTCCAGAGAGGCAACATGCTGGCAGACTAGAATCTTAACAGTTTTGATCTGTAAATCTGCAATTTTCTCAATTCTGAGGCAACATTTCCTCAATTTAAAACAGGACATAAAATCATAGAGTTGGGAAGGAGCTTAGAGGTCTTTTAATCCAATCCCCTGCTTGAGCAGGAGACCCTATACCAGTGATGGCTAGCCTTTTTGCCGTCACGTATCAAAAGTGGGAGTGCAGGGGGTCACCTATTATCAACCCTAATACAATGCGCCTCGCCCCCCCCCCCCCCCCACGTGCACACACCCCCCTGAACTCCCACCCCTCCTCCCACGCGATGGCACAGTGGCCCCGTTTTTCCCCCCCCCCCGGTTCCGGGGGATTTTTTGGAACCGGGGGGGGGGGAAAACCCCCCCCCCCCCCCCGGCCATCCAGAGGCTGGAAATGGCTTGTTTGCTGACTTCCCATGGGACAGAAAGGCCTGAAAATCAGCTGTGTGCGCCGGAGCTGAGGTAGGGCAACGCTTTCGTGCCCACCGATATGGCTAGGTGGCACACGTGCCATAGGTTCGCCATAACGGCCCTATACCATTTCAGACAAAAGCTTGTCCGGTGATGGAGCACCCACAACTTCTGAAGGCAAGCTATTCCATTGGTTGATTGCTCTCACCATTAGGAAATTTCTCCTTAGTTCTAGGTTGCTTCTCTCCTTGGTTAGTTTCCATCCATTGTTTCTTGTCTTGCCTTTTGGTGCTTTGGAAAATATGTATCAAAGCACAACTCTTTTCTTCTGCCAATGCTCCTTATTTCATTCATAATTGTTTAAAAGGTGCTTTTGGTTCATTTGTTTCTGTGCTTATACTTGTGTCTTGAGGATCACTGATTGGTAAAAAGATACAAAACCAATAAATAAATTCCCCTTTACTTATAAAGGTGCTAGAAAGAAATGTTACCAAGATATTTCTGAGCCAGGAATAAAATACACAAGCAGTTGCATTAAGACAACCTCTTCATTCTTAGGCATGTTTAAAGATTCCATCTTCCCATTCACAGTTAATAATTGGTGTTGAAGGAAATATGTAACTATACTAAAAGTTGACTTTATGTATCACATCTGAGATCTTCCAAATGAAGTTGGACACCAACTCTTGCCAATTTTAGTAAACAGGACCAATAGTGAGGGATGACTGAAGTCAGAGTCAAAAGGTATATTGAAGTTGTGTATAATTTATCTTTGCCTTAAATGTGGCAGACAAAGAACTATCTACTTTCATAAGAATTGTCCTAATTGTTGTAAATACATGCTGATAATCAACCATCCAGATTTTGATAACATAACTATGGGTATGCTGCAATGGTCATAAGTGGGAGAACTGGTTGTAAGTCACTTTTTTCAGTGCAGTTGTAACTTTGAATGGTCGCTAAACAAATGGCTGTAAGTCAAGGACTTCCTCTATACAGTTCAACACATGCTATTTTCAAGGAAAATACATCTCAGAATGTATCCCAATGTTTCCAGTGAAGGCAGTACATTAAAAGCCCTGTCATTGTTGAAGGCACTGAAGAATCTGGTAGGAGATATCTCTGAAAAGATAATCAAAGGTGTCAAAGGTTGTCTACTAGTATTATAAAATTGAGAGGTACAATTTAGGACATTAAATCCACCCTATACTTTCTGAAGAGTCCAAATTAAACCATTACGATTGGCTTTTTAGAGTCTATTTCAGGGGTGGGCAATTATGGCCGCTTTACAACCTATGGACTTCAACTCTTACCAAAGTTTCCCCCAAAGTAACACAATCTATTCCTATGACACCGCTTTTTTTCATATGCTTCCCATAATTCTATGAAGTGAGAGTGATTTTATTCTTGCATTATTTTCTTTTTCGGCTTTATTTTTCCCTCACCTCTTTTCAAATATTTTTGATCTCCTATCATTTTTCATTCTTAGCTGGTGTTTTTTAATTCCCCCCCCAAATCTTGGCTCTAATTTTCTTTTATTATTATTGGCATTTTATATATTGTAAGATTTGTTTAAATATTCATTTTGATTTGATCCATTTTATAGTTGTTTGACAGCCTTTCTGATTGCTCCTATGTTTCTGTTACTATATTGATTTACTTTAAATTTACTTCCTGATGCTTTTTTTCTTTTCATTATGATTTTTATTTAGTTAGAACTCATTCTGTTTCCATCATTTTCCCCCATTCAGTCTTGTTCTAGTAACTCAGCTATTTTTACTTTTACTTATTTTTTATCATTTGCTCATTATTCATGTTACGTTTGCTATTATTCCACAGCTCTAACACCTTCCTTTCTCAGATCCAAATTTAAAAAGATTGGTGGGTTGCAGAGCTGAACCAATGCCACAATTTATCTTTTTGCTATTGCATTAGCTTTTATTAATATATAATGGTACCTTGGTACTCATCATTAATTAGCTCTGTGCGGCACAATGAGTACCAAAAATGATAAGTCCAAAACAAATTTTCCCCATAAGGAATAATATAGTGAGTCACAAGGCAGCTGACACTGACATCTAGCTTGTGCATTCAGTACCAAACAAACAATGAGTATTGAGACAAAATTTTCACATCAAAATGCATTGAGTACCAAATTTAATGAGTTTCAAAGCAGTTGAATACCAACCTACCATTGTATCTCAAAGTCAAAAGAGTTACAGATTAAACGTGCCATTTTTAATTATGTATACTTAAGAGCCTGCACTATGTTGAATATGTCAGTGATCCAATCAGTGTAGGATTCAATAATGTGACTTTCAGCCAGTGGTGGAATTCAACCCACTTAACAACCGGTTTGCCGAAAATGTGAGTGTGTGCGCATGCGTGCGTGCACAGCTTCCACGCATGCGCAGCTTCCGCCATGTGGCGAGGGTTGACCGAGCAGTCTTTTGGGGCCTGCTCCGCTCCATGTCTGCTCTCCGGGGCAGCGGCTGCTTCTCTCCGCTGCTGCTCTTGCTGGGAGAGAGAACGTCTCATGCAATTTAGCAGCTGTGAGCTGCCACTTTCCTCTAAGTCCCATCTGGAAAGCACGCAGCACAGAGAAGCAGCAGCCATCTTGAATGCTGCTTCTCTGTACTGCGCGTTTTCTGGATGGGACTTAGAGGAAAGTGGCAGATCGAACCGGCTGAATCTCATCTCTGCTTTCAGCAAAGTTGTGATTTATCAAGACACAGGTTTTTTTTCTCTCTCTCTCCTGCAAATCATGAACATGTTTTGGATTGCTAGAAACAAGAACTAATAAAACTCATTTATATTGTTTCTCCCCTTGGAATTTTAGGGAGATCATTTGCTACATAAACAAATATTTGCAGCCTTTTCTTTCTCCACATTCTTTTCTTCCCTATGGAACAGCTGCCTTCCGTCATATCACCCTCCACTTACCTCTCACATATGAGGAGTGTGACTTCACCTAAGAAATTACATACATACACACACACCCCAGATCGGAGTACTTTGGCTGGAGTTTTAGTTTGAATGGAAGATATACTGAGTGATTGTATCTCCAGGGAGTCTTTCATCATTACTGCAAGAGACATTGCAAACTCTGACTTGTTGGTGATATTACAGTCAATTAATCAACAACTCTTGGAATATGCTGCTAAAGGGAATCTTTTGGAAAGGAGATATACTGTAGTAAGAAACGTTTAAAAAGCAAGAATCTAGAGCCGGACATGACTGGACAAGGGAAACCTTTAGCCTTTTTTAAAGAGCAAATTATATGATAAGATTAAACCTAAGAAGAGTTAGAGAAGCAAAAATGAAACTAAACAAAAGAATTGGTGACCCATCAAATATTGGACCAGATCCTAGATCAAACATCCTAGGACAAAGAAATTGTCTGAATCAGAATCAGAATTAGAATCAAAATAGAGCTGGAAGGGACCTTGGAGATCTATTCCTGCCCCCTGCTCAAGCAGAAGACCCTATACAATTTCAGACAAATGGCTGTCCACTCTCTTCTTAAAAACTTCCAGTGATGAAGCACCCACAAAGTCTGAAGGCAAGCTATTTCACTGGTTAGTTGTTCTCACTATCAGGAAGTTTCTCCTTAATTCCAGGTTGCTTCTCTCCTTGATTAGTTTCCATCCATTGTTTCTTGTTTATTTAAGAAACTTTATTTTTGTAATTGACGACATTTTGAACTCTGAAAGTTATTATATAACTTCAGTTGTTAATCAGAAATTGTTGCAGAAGGCAAACCATCCTGCGTTATCTCGAGGTAAGATGAGCAGCCTATAAATTAAACAAACACAAACAAACAAACAAATGCCTTCAGAGTGCTAATGACCGGATTCAAAGAATGTAAATCCTTCTATTCCCCATCATTCAGTCAAAACTGAAGAAGTTTCTTGGATGAGAAGCAAAGTATTTTCAGGAAAAAAACCAAGAAAGTCCAGTTGCCTTTTGAAAAGCCCTTTTGGGACTGCTTGTCTTCCATGATTACACTTGCAAATCATTTGCATTTTCAGTTATATGAGTAGTTATATGAGTAGTAGTATCAGTATAGCACAGGTTATTACTCTTTCTTTCTCCAGTTTTAAAACCACACAGATCATTTCCAAGCACAATCTTCCTCAATAATGTATTCAGCATGCAGGTTGAACAAATGAGGAGAACATGCAGCCTTGTCTCATTCATTTGCTGACCTAGATCTAGTCAGTTTCAGCCGATTTCATCTGGCCTAGGTTTCCTGTCCTATGTGTACTTTTTTTATGAGGATGAGAGCAGTAAGATGTTCTGGAACTCCCATTTTCCTAAATACATTCCCCAGTTTGGCATCTCTAGCCAATGGAGTATGTACAAATTATTGTTTACAATTTCCTCATTGCATTACAATCACACCTGCTTCTCTCTTTGCTTATTTACTTGGTGCCAGAATGGCGAGACTGATTGAGGATTTAAATTGAGGGTGGGGATGGAAGAGAGTGGATGACAGATTGGTTATGCAGTTGTAATTTACATGTGAAGTCAAAGGATCAGCCCCTTATCAATTAACAATTGTGTTTAAAACTGTAGTATTGTTAAGACCCTTTGTGATTTCCTGAAACCTTTTAATGTGAGTTCAGCAACCTCTTACTCAATTTTGGAATTAATGCCCCCCCCTCCCAAACCACTAACTTTGAAGTCTGAGGAGTGTCCTAGAAGGATGAAATGCTCTAATATTACTCTGTCCTTGTTATGAGTCCTAGTGCCAAATTTGTGTTCATTATTTTGTGCAACATTAGGGGACGAGCATATTAAAACAACTCTAAACTTCTGTGTGTGCTTGTTGGGGCCTGTGATGTTGATGTAGATAGAGAGGCAAAGTAATGATGCGGGTGATTACCATTCAGGGTGTGGTTTCCATGTTAACATTATTATCCAAGTTGTACCTCAAAGTCACTTGGTTATTACCAGATTGTACCTCAAAGCCACTCTCTTGCTGCCAAAATACGATCTGCCTTTAGCCTCAGTGATTGACTAATAGCAGGGATGTCTAACCTTAGCCACTTTAAGACCTGTGGACTTCAACTCCCAGAATTCCCCAGCCAGAATAGCTGGCTGGGGAATTCTGGGAGTTGAAGCCTACAAACCTTAAGGTTGCCAGGGTTGGACACCTCTGGACTATAGAAAGCCCTGTCCAGTTTTTCCTTGGAAGATCAAAGCTGGAGGGGCATTGTACTGGGTCAGACACTAAACACAAAATTAAACTCTAAATTAAACACAAAATTAAAATTATCCCCTAGAGATGATAAATGTCTTTTCCAACCATAGCTTATGAGATGAGCATCAGGTCATCAGCATATAGCAACAGTTGACTGGGAAAATCAGTAGTTTAAAATGATTGACAGGGGAAGCCTATTGTACAAGGGTCTCAACCCCTGGCCATGGCCCACTACCAGGCCTTGGCCTATTTGGAACTGGGTTGTGCAAGTGATGGGCTGGTGCGCACATGTGTGTAGAGAGCTGAAATTGCACAAGCAGGCCAGTGGGCCTGCTGCTCATGCAAGTTGAGCTATGTGTGTGTCATACCACTGCTTGTGCAGCCTAGTTCCTCTTGCCCTCCAGCTGGGCTGCCAAGCCACAAAGATTGGGGACTGCTACACTAATATATATAAAAATATCAAACTCCACTCCCTTCTAGCACTGATGATGTTACCTATGTGGGTAATGAAACATCTGCAAGAAAACAATCAAGCTCAGAGAGCACCAAGGACTCTACAGTTTAAAATGAGTTTGCTGTTAAGAACCTAATACAATCTTAATATGGGAATCTAATATCAATGTCAGGTAAAGATCTATTGAAAAATTTATTATTTTGTCCATAGAAAGCTCTATTTATAGAGATGAAAGCAGTTCAAAGATTAACAATGGTGGTTTAAAGTTTATACTGTTTAACACACTTTTCAAACCTGTATTTAACACAAAGACTTAATCTACTGCAGAGTAGCCATGCTTAAAGCCAGGTAGCTATTCCAGATGTTATTTCCTGAAGTCCAATCATCTACTTTGAGCAGAAGAAGTTCAGTATATAATTTTGCTATAACATCTATTGCACAAATTGATCTGCAATTAGAGGTTTTATATTTGTCCTGTTTTGCTATAGGGGCCCATTATCCATTAAAAAATGGTTAATTAGAATTAAAGTTACCTATCAAATTATCTGCTTCAGGGGTGTAACTGGAGGCTATGGGTTGGCATTTGTAAGTACAGTAGCTATAAACACAGGAGAAATCAATTCTTTTCAAATCATAGAACATATCCCCAAAAAATTTTACTTCTCACACAAATTACTTCAAGCTTGTTAGCAGAAAATAGAAACACAAAAACCCAGGTACATAGTATAAAAAAGCATCAGACACTAAGATCACCTGTAAGTGAATAATATTTAGGATAACATGCATGATGATAAAAGAGAATCAGTGTAGTGGTTAGGGCATAAGGCTGAAAACTGGAAGACTGTGAGTTCCAGGAAAAACTCTAAAAAGGCTCTGATACACAGGATTCTGATTGTTATGAAGGTCCCTTCCAGCAATCATTCTCAGACTTATCTATGTTTTCGGAAACATATGAGCCAAAACATAGGTAGGGGATTTCAGGTAGATGAAGAATGTATCTGATTGTAGAAAATTCTCTTTTTGATTCCAAGGAAAAGACCAAAAATGAAGAAGAGCTGCAGCCTCTTTCTAGTTTGCTACAGTTCATCTACTGCATTGGGGAAGGCCACTCTAAGACTTGGGAAATATGGGCAGAGAGAATTCAGAAACCTAAAATGTAGCTTACTCAAGTGCTACCACCTATTTGCACAAATTTTAAAATCATTACTCGGAAACCAGTGTAGTGGTTAAGGTATTGACTGGAAACTGGGAGACCCTAAGTTCTAGGTCCATCTTTGGCATGAAGCTACCTTGGTGACTTCCGGCCAGTCAATCTCTCAGTCCGATTAAGGACATAAGGACAAACCACTTCTGAAATCTTGCCAAGAAAACTGAATAACAGAACTGGAAAGGACCTTGGAGGTTTTCTAGTCCAACCGCCTGCTCAGGTAGGAAACTATATACCATTTCAGACAAATGTTGTCCAATCTCTTCTTTAAAACTTCCAGTGTTGGAGCATTCACAATTTCTGGAGGCAAATTGTTCCACTGATTGTTCTAGCTGGCAGAAAGTTCCTCCTTAGTTCTAGATTGCTTCTCTCCTTGATTAGTTTTCAACCACTGCTGCTTGTCCTGCCCTCAGGTGCTTTGGAGAATAGCTTGACTCTCTCTTCTTTGTGGCAGCCCCTGAGATATTGGAATAGTGCTATCATATCAACCCTAGTCCTTCTTTTCATTAAACTAGACATACCCAATTCCAGTAATCTTCTTTATACGTTTAAGCCTGCAGTCCCCTAATCAACTGCAGGGAGTTGTCCAGGCAGTCATAAAAAACCAAGACTACTTTGAAAGCTCTCTCTCTCCTTCCTCCCCTCTCTCTCTTACACACCCATACTGTACAATGACAAAATATATATAAAACTAGAAGCCTAATCTCATCACAACTCAAGTGGACCATAGAAGGCAGTATGATTGGTTCCAATATGACTCTTTGCCACAGATCACAAGGGCCTCTGTGCCTTAATTGTTAGGCCTGTGAGTTGCCAACTGTGAGGACAATGCAAAACAGAACTCCTATAGCTCCTTAAATCTAAATTAAAGTAAGGTCAAACAAAGGAACAGAAAACAGATATAGACTAAACCTCACAGTTAAAAATTATGATTTTTTTATAGTAGCAAGAAAGTAAAAACACTGAGAAGCAAAGGCAAAGGTGTCCAGTTGGCATCAAACTAAACCAAGAAGAAACAACTACTGAATCGATTAGAGTTATATCCCCAAATCTCTATCATGGTTACCTGGAATTTGAACAAGTCTTATTTCATAAAGAGAGATTAGGTCTGAGGCAAGCAGGAAATATTTTCTTGTTCGGCAACAAGTGTCAATTTAGCATCAAGTAACTAAGATCAAGAATTTCCAATCTCAGGATGAAGTAGCAGAGTTTGATGGTTGTTACTCTAGTTGAGTTGACTTCTCAGATTTATTCAATAACTCTAGTTACAGGGATTTTTATAAACATTGTTGAATAGTGGGGGAACGGTCAAAATCCTCCCCAGCTCAAGTTCTGTCTCTAGTCTGCCTCAAGACATTCTCCTTAAATTCCAAGTCTACATTCACTGTAGCTCCTTCAGTAAATAAACTGTTGTTTCTCATGATTACCTAGATTATCAAGGTAATTGATCTCTGTTATGCATCACTGTCAGCTACTGTAGTTTTTTTGATTTGTTTCATTTTGTTTGGTTCCTGCAAAGTATTGGTTCCCAGTTATAGACTACCTCTAAACATGGAGATCCATTTTGCTGTCACATCTTCTCGTAGTTTATAATATAACTTAACTTCCTCCATTAATTTGATCATTTTTTAAAGCCTGGAGTTCCTGGGGCTTTCCTTTCATCTCTCTCCTTCCCACACAAATTAAAACAAAGTATGTTCAGTCTGAACTCATCTTTGTACACTTCCTTCTTTAGAGAAGTTTGGCTTTTTCTTCTTTAACTTCTTTGACCATCTCCCACCCCAAGTGTTCCACAATATTAAATTAATCTTTATTAAGCAGAGTTCAGAGTTGTTGTTTCTCTTAACCTTTTATCAAATAAAGTCAACATTATTTCCAAGGTCTAAAATTCATCAGCATGTCTTTTTAGACTTGAATTATTCTGGAAATTTTCCTTCTAAGTCTTTTCTCTTTAAAGTCCAATATCCCAGTCCTTTAATAAATTATTTTTTGCTTTTACATTCTACAATTCCTTGAGTATCTCATTCACTGCATTTTATTAACTGCTCATCAGGAAGTAAACTGATTTCATATGTGGTTTGGAGGAAAGCCTTGGTTTGAAGTCATCCTTAATATAGCAGGCTTCTTACTAAGGAGCAAAATCCAAAGTTTGATAGTTTCATATTAATTGTCTATCATGTAATTGCAGGGATTAAGAAAATGTTTTTAATAACCTAAAAGTATGAAGTTGGAGCAAAACAATCTGTACCAACCTCTCCTGCAAAAGCAGAAAATTATCTACTTGTTTATTTATGTCCTTTTTACTTACTTTAATTTTAATTAATTAAATTTTATTTATTGTCGCTTTGCATGTATACTGAGAACTTCTGCACCAGAGACAAATTTGTTGTATGTCTAATCACATTTGGCAGAATAAATCCTATTCTATTCTATTCTATTCTATTCTATTCTATTCTATTCTATTCTATTCTATTCTATTCTATTCTATTCTATTCTATTCCATTCCATCCCATCCCATCCCATCCCATCCCATCCCATCCCATCCCATCCCATCCCATCCCATCCCATTCTGCCTGCAGTTTGGCAGTTCGAGTCTCACTCAAGATTGATTCAGCCTTCCATCCTTCCAAGATTGGTAAAATATGGACCCAGATTGTTGGGAGCAATATGCTGACTCTGTAAACCGTGTAGAGAGGGCTGTAAAGCACTGTGAAGTGGTATATAAGTCTAAGTGCTATTGCTGTTCTCCACCATTCTGTCAAAACATCTTCAAGGAAAAACAAAGTCCAGTTGCCTTTTGAAAAAGCACCTTTTGTACAAACTGAATCTAATAATTGCAATATTGCATATCCCTAGTTGTTTGGGTAAAGCTTAAGTAGGTTTAACACTTAACATTTTAGTTTTAAATGCTTTCTGCAGAACAGTAATAAACATTCACCACTTAATTTTCTCTCCATATTTCTCTAGAGTATAAAAAAATATTGGGGGGGGGAGGAGAGAAGGATAAGAATATCCCATCCAAAAGAGGAACTTTGAAAAGGATATAGGGAAGCAGTTCAGCAAGTTCTTCTAGTTCTCAATCTTTTTCTAAATACTGTTTAGTGCTGAGATGTTTATTTTGAAGAGTTCTTGCTTTAGCAATAACAAGCAATGTGTTGGAAAGACACCTTATGGAGATGGTTGAATAATAATACGAATAGCTGCTGGGTTTATATTCTGAGCATGCAGAAAATACGCAATTGCTGACCGTCCACTAAATACAGTTAGCCCTCGACTTACAACAATTCTTTTAGTTAACATTTGAAGTTACAATGGCACTGAAAAAAAGGGACTTATGACCATTTTTCACACTTACAATCATTGTAGCATTTACACTGTCAGAGGATAAGAATGTGGGCATTAGGCAATTGACTCATATTTATGACACTTACAGTGTCCCGGGTCATGTGATCAAAGTCAAGGTGGAAGGCAGATTTGTGACTAAATTTGCGACTACCATAACAACTGCAGTTGTTTCACTTAACAACCATGGCAAAAAAAGGTCATAAAATGGGGCAAAACTCAACGAATGTCTCACTTAGCAACAGAAATTTTGGTGCTCAATTGTGGTGCTAAGTATTTGTTTTGGAAATATTTCCTGTTGTTAGACGATCATGGGCTTGAGATAATTGTAGTGAAAGTGGTATTTTCATACCATATAGCATTTTGACACAATGGGAGAGAACTGGAGCAAACTCATGGGTATGTTTCCGAGTATCCATTTTTTCCCCCAAGGTAGACTGCCACGAAATAGGACGTTTCAATCGAAAAAGCACGTATCCTTTGTGCAATCAAACTCGGGAAGAAAGGCGGCGCTGAGGCTGAGCGGCTTTGCCGCCGAGCGGTCCGACGTCCACCCGGTCGGAACAACCTGCTTGATTTTTAGGCGGTGCGATTGCTGGGGGGAGGGGGGGAGGCATTTAAACCGGAGCCACTGAAATCCGGGTAGCGTCCCTCTCCGGACTAGCCGAAAGCTAAGAAATAGCTTGGGGAGGAGTTGAAAGGTGACAGCGAGGGTGGCCGGGACTTGCAGCCCAATTTTGTCTCTGGTTCCTGGGCTCTTGTCAAGGACCGAGTCCCGTTTTCCCCAAGGACGCCTCTCATTAGCATGGGGGCGGGGGCGGCGGGCGGAGAGGGCCAAAACTGAGAGAGGGGGGGGGAAGGGAGGGAGGGAGGGGGGAGAGGGGGAAAAAGAGAGAAAGGGAGAAAGAAAAGAGGGAAAGAGGGGAAGGAGAGAGAGAGTGGAAGAAAGAGAGAGAGAGGGCGGGACAGGGAGAGGAGGGAAAGAGAGAGACACCCACACGCAGAGGAGAAGGAGGGCAAGAGAGAGGTGGATAGAGAGAAAAAAAAGAAACGGGGAGAAATTAAGGAGAGATAGAGGAAGGGAAAGAGAGAGGGAGAGAGAGATTGGTTGACTGCCTCTCCTTTGCAATGACACCCGAAGCTGCCTGGCTCCTGTGCTTCGCCATGGCCTCCTCCTCTTCCTCCTCCTCGCTCCCCTCCTCCGGGGTAGCAGGTAAGTCTGCCCCAGGCTCAGGTGGGACGGAGAGGTCGAGCCGAGGCAGCCCTTCCTCTCCCGCCCCGCCGCCAAATTTGTCCTCAGAGGCGCCGCCGCCTTTTCTCCGGGCTGGGGCAGCGCTTCTCTTCAGAGCCCCCGAGAAGGGCTGCTGGGCTCCTCCGCCCTCTGGACGCTTTGCCCGAGGACGAAAGAGCGGCGGGTTGACGGGCGGGCGAACGCGGGTTTGTTTGTTTCTTTCTTTCTTTTCCTCCTCGTCGCTTCCACTCTCTCCCCAAAAGCTGCTTCCCGTCCTTGCCTCATGCAGCTTCGAAACCTCGTATTTTCCTTGGAGGGTGAGGGTGGGGTGAGGGGTTCCCCGTCTTTCCCGGAGCTGTTCCCGCACGCACCCCCCCCCACGAGCGCGTTTTCGGGGTGCGCTCGGCTAGTGGAGGGCTGACCCTCGGGAAACCCGGGTGGGTTGCAAGAGGTCGGGAGGCGGCAGGTGGGGACGAGAAAGAGACAGGCAGGGTGAGGTTAGGCGCCCCTTCTTCCATTCCCTGGGACGGGAGTCCCTTCGGATGAGGAGAAGGACCTGGATTGGGAACGGGTGGGGTGGGGGTGGGGGACGACGACGACAGAACTTGATTTTCCCTGCAGTAAATGGGAGAGAGAGAAAGAAGGAAATGCAAAAAGATTTTTTTTTCTTTTGGAGACTGCCTGGACAAGTCCCTGAAGTTTCCTTAGTGAGGTTTTTGGGGAGCAGTTTGCCATTGCCTCCTTCCTAGGGCTGAGAGAATGTGGCGGGCCCAAAGTCACCCAGCTGTTTTACTGCCTAAAGCGGGACTAGAACTCACCCTCCCCCTGGTTTCTAGTCTGGTGTATTAACTGCTGTCAAAAGCAACATCCCCCCCCCCCCCCCTTTTGGTTGTTCTGTGGAAGGCAAGTGAGTGGAAGAGGCAGGTCGCATCCCTCTGCGAGGGAGAGGGAGACTGGTGGTTCTTAAATATGATAATGAATAAAAAAACCTGAATAACCAAATTCTACATTACATTACTGCTGTGTCAAATTAATGTGATTTTTGAAAAAAAAAATATGGTGACATTCTGTTGTGAAAGAGGGTGGAGGGTAATGTTAATATCTCCTGTGTTTGATGAAAGTTGCAATCCTGGGCAATCCGGGACTGAACTCTATTGAATTTGACTAGGCCTGTTTCTGAATAAACATGCCCTGAACTCAGATGCCAGTCACTTCAATTCATTTTGTGACATTATTCTTAACCACCCAGATTCCTGACCCCCTCCATTTAATAATAAACTAATCAACGATTTAAGCAATCTTGGTTAATCTAAAACAGTGTAAATCAGGCTATACTTTTTCTCTCTTGCCCAGAAGTAATTAACTAAAACAAATTAGGCAGTGAGTAGGTAATTAATTATCCATGAAATATCTGGGGGTATTTTTATTATTGTATTCCTTTATTCTGGCTTTTTCCCAACCATTTCATGACATGACTCATTTTTTTCTTTGTCATGAATCTAAATTAAGTTGAAGGTTTGTGTCTGGTGGCTGAACTGTACCTTAAACCCAGAAATCTCCTAATTTCTATGTCCTAATTCTTACAGAACATTGATTTTTTTTCAGTCCAGCTATGTATTTAATGAAAGTCAATCAACCCTGTGAGAGAAACTCATGCTGTTCTGATTGTTTCTGATTCATACACCACAACACGCTTTGCAGATATAAAATATAAACTAATACATCTTGTGCTATAAATGGGGCAACAGACAGTGCATACATAAGAACCTTCTCTTACGCAATATTAACATAAATAAATCAGTATTTGATGAAAACCTAATCTTTCATCTCTCCCTTCAAATTTGGTGATGACGGCGATCATCTCAGGCACAGCAGAAATGAAGGGCTTAGTTGATCAAAGCAGAATAATGTTGATGGGGTGGAGAGATGAACAGAACGGAACATGTTGAGGTGGAAAAGCTGCCTGCAGCACTGAACTCTCCACATCTTCACATTAATTTTCCTTCACTTCATGGCAATGTTCTGCTTTCACAGGCGAGACCGGGCAATCTTTGTTCGCACCAGCTGTTGTCATGGGAAAGAGACAAATACGTGATGAAGTCAACAGACAGGAGACTTGGGAAGTGGACTTGAACCAACCATCAGAATCAGCCATAGGAACCCCGAACCAACCATGTAAGGTTTGTTTGTGTATATGTTTATATATATTTTTAGAATCAAAAATTCTATTTACTGACAAATGGCATCCCAGGTGGGAAAGAAAAGTTGGAATGACTACAGTGAGGAAACCACCATTTGTTCTTCTGCCTGGGAAAATCTCAGCTTCAATGTACTGAACCACTTGGCTAAATAAATTGACGTGTACAAAATGTCATAATAATAATTCTTTGCTTTATCAACCATATTTTATGATTACCCTCCTTCCCCATGCTTGTTGCAAATAAATAAGGTAGTTTGCTACAACAAGGATTTTTTTTTAAAAAAAAACCCAAGTTGAAGTTTGTAATTCATCTAATTTGCTTAGGATAGCTATGTGAAAGTAGACAAATTTCAAGTCATTAATTTAAATTTTATTTACTAATTAAATAGGAAAAAAATAAACCTATGGATGGTAGTTTTAGAAACTGAGAATCCTGCTGCATATTCTATAAATTCAAGTTCATTAGCAGTGCAGTCTTAAACATTCTTGCTTTAGATGTCACACCCGTAAATATGCCACTGAATAAACATGATCCAAGGTAGATCCAAGGTCTTTTGGAGAGTGTTTGAACAACTGTTTTTGCCTTTAAGTCTAAATAATTATCCATCACCTATGCAAAGCTGGTGACAGGCCTTAAATAACGCAAATGACATTGTCAACAAACCTCCACAAAGCTTCCCATGGATGGGAAAATTAAACATCATGTTTGTCAGATACATTTAAACAATGAGACCAGGATATGATGTGAACCTTGCTCCCCGGATGCTCCCTGGACATCCAGTTTTCTTTTTTTAGAAACAATTTTGTTTATAAATTGTGTTTTTAATTTGTAACACAAACAGGGAAAAAATGTTAGATCTTCATGCTCCTGTGTGACCACTGCAGGGCTGCCTCCCTCCCTCTTTTAAATAAACTTTGTGCAAATGAAGACTTAGCTGAAAGATGCCAGAACATTCCTTGTGGTACACCTTCAACGTTTGGCATATCTAGGAGGGCAACTCCCAGATCTGTGCTTGCTCTACATCAGGGGTGTCAAACTCAAGGCCTGTGGGCCAGATCCAGCTAGCGGGATGCTTAGATCTGGCCCACAGGACCACCCTGGAAACAGCTAATGATCAGCCTGCGGTGCCTCTGCCAGCCAAAATGGAGCTCGGGAGGCTGTGATGGCCTCCTGCAACCCTCTGCCAGCAAAAATGGAGCTTGGGAGGGCCTTGTTTTTGCTGGCAGAGGGTTGCAGCAGGCCATCGCAGCCTCCCAAACTCCGTTTTCGCTGGCAGAGTGCTTGGGCCACCACAGGCACCACTGACACAAGTGACGTCGAGCTGGCCACGCCCATCTGGCCCCCAAGGCCAAACACAGCCGTGATGCGGCCCTCAATGTAATTGAGTTTGACATCCCTGCTCTACATCTATAGTCTTCCTCAAGGAAATCTGCCCTCCATATTTGTTGCACAACTCTCAATCCTCCCAGACAGGAATGATCAAGGTGGCTGATGAGACTGTATGTTGTTTACCGGAGTATTGCTTTTTGCAGTTATTTGATTCTGAGATTTCACTCTGACATTAATGGCTAAGACTAAGAATGGTTTTGGAAATGTAGCAATGTCACAAAGTCAAGCCAGCCCCACCCTTGTTGAGATGTTGCTACAGTGCGTTACCGCTCAGAACGGCTATTTCAAGCATCTCAGTGTGCTGTGCAAGGAAGACAAAGGAGAGGCAGGATAGGAAAGGGACAATTCTGGCAAATACCAGACCATCCAGATAGTTCAGAGGCACAAAAGCCACACAATACTTACTTTGTGTAAATATATTGCCTGTCCCAATTCAAAGGCTTTGCAATTAGTAAATAAAAGGACAAGTGATTCTCACATTTAAAATCCTGCACCCATTGCTCCCCTGTCCAACCCACTTCCCACAAACATAGCCTTTACTTCCAAAGTTTCTTACTAAGATTGTCTTTTCAAGGAAGAGTTTAGTGGGGAAGGCCCATAATTTTGGTGTGCTTTCAGAACTCACATGACAGACCATTGTTCTCATCACATCTCATCTCATCTCAGAGAGCACCAGGACCCCTCAGTGTTTCCATCCTTTAAAGTCTCTCTTTTGCTCGTATGTGTGTGTGTGTGTTTTGGAATACAGGGACACTACCCTATGCTGGAAAATCAATGAAGACATTCAACAAGGATGCTTATGGGTCTGGGGGTGCCACTCCTTCCCAGAACAAGTCTCTCCGAGGTAGCAGCATTAGCTACATTGAGACGGCTGAGCACACAAAGGACCAGTTCTTACCTCGAGATGAGTGGAATCCTTTGGAAGTGAAAGCATTAAACACACTCCAGCTACTCTTGGATAAAAGGAAAAATGTGAAAAAATCAGTGGAGAATCAGACAGGCTT
Source organism: Ptyas mucosa (assembly GCA_012654045.1). Lineage (NCBI taxonomy): Eukaryota > Metazoa > Chordata > Lepidosauria > Squamata > Colubridae > Ptyas > Ptyas mucosa. Next base: position 6,684,536 of record WNWU01000020.1, read on the forward strand.
AAGGAAGCAGTCCTTTCAGGATGCCAAAGGCCTTCCTTCCCTTAGTCGTGAGGAGGCATCTCTCTCTACCACTTACTTGAGTCAAAGGAACCAAGTCAGCAGAAACCGGCTCCTCTTGGACTCTGCCAACAGCATCTCTACTTACTTCCATCCACCTGGATATCCCCACTGCCAAGGCAGACTTCTAGCGGAAGCATCTATGTTGAAAAACACGGGGTCAAATGTTGGTCAACACTCTGGTGACTTGAATCACTTCAACCGGCCTGGGAAGAATAACCCTTACCACAAATTCCATGTTTTTTCCCGAAATACCACTAAACCCTATTGGTTCACAAACCGACAGACTCCGAGCTTACTGAAAGACTTCAGCACCTTTAAGATTGGTAAGCAACTTGATGGCATGTAATCAATCAAAAATGCATAGGTAGTCCTCAATTTACAACAGTTCCTTTAGTGACTGTTCAAAGTTACAACGTCACTGAATAAAGTGACTTATGACCATTTTGCTCAGTTACGACCTTTCCAGCATCCATGGTCAACATTCGGATGCTTGGCAACTGATTCATATTTATGATGGTTGCTGTGTCCCAGGGGTCACCGTTTGTGACCTTCTGACAAGCAAAGTGAATGGGGAAGCCAGATTCACTTAACAAACAGGTTACTAACTTAATTACTTCAGTGATTCACTTAATAACTGTGGCAAGGAAGGTTGTAAAATGGGACAAAACTCACTTAACAAATGACTCACTTGACAACAGAAATTTTGGGCTCAATTGTGGTTGTAAGATGAGGACCACCAGTATTCCAGATCCTTTAGCACTGCATATTTATATATGTATAATTTTAAACTTTTGCACTCAACAAATTACTTTTATATTTTTTTCTATTCTTTAAAAATAATGTGTTTTTTCTCTCTTTATCACCTGTGAGATTGGGTTACCTCCTGGAGGAAAGGGGAGAGGCCGGGATAGTTATGGTCACAAACTCAGATGATATACAGCCAAGAAGCAGTGCTATAGCAAAACTATTTCATTTGTACCCTTTTAAATCATTAGAAAATCAGCACAGTTTGAGTACCTTCTACATACTGGATGTTAGGAGGGAACCTGCTGGGAAGCTGACACTTTAAGCATTCCCATGGAAGGTAAGAGTAGTGCCAGGAATTACTGAGCTGCTATCCCAGGACAGAAAGCAAGGTTAAATTGTGAAGATCCTGAAGATTTTTGGAGAGGACATTTGAGATCTTCACCTACCATCCAAGAACTCAGCTTTGCTCACTATGGTAATTGGACATACTTGTAGGCAATTATTTGATCATTAGCATTGAGACAGTACCAATCACAGTGGTTTTTGATCAAACTGACTAGGTGGCTCAGTGGCTAAGACACTGATCTTGTTGATCAGAAAGGTCGGCAGTTTGAATCTCTAGTACAGGTCTCCTGCTTGAGCAGGGGGTTGGACTAGATGACCTCCAAAGGTCCCTTCCAACTCTGTTACTATTTGAACGTTTTCTGATCTGAAAACCAATTGCAAATTTTAATCAATCTCCTATCAGAGTTTCCCTAAAATATTGGATTTTAGGGACTTTTGATTCAGAAATAAGAGACATACAATAGTCCTTGACTTGCAAACATAACCGATATTGGAATTTCCATTGTAAGCCATGATGGTTTTAAGTTAAGGCACCCACATGATCAGAACCAATTTTATGACTTTTTTTGTAGCGGTCATTAATCAATATATTCTTATGGACATTTTTCTGGTGACAACTGGTTAAAAAGGCCAAAAATCAACAGAAAAGGTAAATCATAGTCATGTGATCATGGAACATTGCAACAGACCATAAAGGTGAGCCAGCTGCCAAGAGCATGAAATGTGGTCATGTGACCACAGGGGTGGGTATACAGCCATGGGAATTCCAGAATCAGATTGTAAATACTTTTTTTGGGGGGGGGGGTCTCCATCGTAAATTCGATTGCTAAGCGACTGGTCATTAACTAAGGACTACTTTTGTAAGTTGCAGCTCTCTGATAAGCTAACACAGTGATGGCGAACCTTTTAGACACTGAGTGCCCAAACTGCGTATGTCCAAACGTGCATGCGCAGCAGAGACCCAAAGACCAGCTGTCCGGCGGGAGGCAGGGCATCCCAACACCGGCAGCGTGGCAAGAGGTAAGATCTTTTTCTTTCGTGAGCTTCTGTTTTGTAGTTTTGTAGTTTGCAGGGAAACAGAAGCTCATGAAAGAAACGCCATGGAGATCTGACCTGGGGCGACAGAGTGCATGCCAGCACTCTGCGTGCCACAGATTTGCATCATGGAGCTAAGGTCTAGTTATTTTATACTAGAAGCTTGATGATCTCTGAAACATATTAGAAGTAATTAAGAGTCGTCAAAGATCAGTTTATCCATGTATTTCATTGCTTGATTATTGTAATTATTAAGATGGATCCTTCTCTGTTCGCATTCCTCCATACTCATTTCTGTTCATTTTGATTTTATTATAGATGTTGACAATCTAGAAGTATGTTTGACTGGTTGCAAGAGGGAACGTGAGGAACTAGAGGCTTACTGTAGCAGTGAATTTGGTGAGATCATCCTGTTAACTAGTGAGCATAGTTTATGCACTCATGTTACTTGTAAATATAGTTTCTTTTCCAAGCGTTTTCCGTAATTGTTTCATAGAACTACCAAATAAAATGATATCAGTGGGCCAGAGAGAAGCATTTCTTCCCTTCCCTTCAAAATCGGGGATAGAGATAACATCCAATTTAACTGTACTAGTGTTTTAGACTGCTATTAAATTCAGTTGGATTAAACGCTTCAGGCTTCCTATTGCTAGCATAGCTTTATTGTGAACCAGAATCAAAATATACATTAGAAAACTAGGAAGAAGCAACAATACATCTTACAGTGCTTAAAATATCTTGTCTGTTGGAGCATGCTCTTAACCAAATGCTGAGGACATTTCCTTTTCCACATTCTCACAGTACTTAATGCAGTAGTGGGTTGCAAACAGTTTAACAATCAGTTCTGTGACCACGCTTTTTGTACGTGCACACACCTAATGCGCTTGTGCGCAGCATTCAAAATACAACAATTTGAAGCTCAGCTGCTTACCTTCTAAGGCAGCCGTGGTAAGTAGAACAGCGGAGGCGTGGAAATCAGCTGTGCCATGTGAATCAGCTGAGCCAGAAAGAAAGAAATATAGCATAGGACGGGGGCCAGTGGGCGGGGCCAGTTGATGGTCAGAACTACCGGTTTGCTAGAACGGGTCTGAACTGGCAGCAGCCCACCACTGACTTAATGGCATTTTAACAATATTGCATGCACACTGAAAGCGGTTTATATACTGCAATGCTTTTTTAGAAACAGCCTTCCTTCATTATAAAATTAAGGGCAGCATCCCACTTAATTTTCCACTCTTTTCTTTATAAAAAGTGGTGAATGGAATTGTTCATGATATTGCCATGATATACAAAGGAACGTATTTGGTGACCATGCTAGTGAACAACAATGGACTCTACAAGACAAATCGGCTGTTCCTGAACCCTGATGGCTACTTCTTTCGAGCTCAAATGCTTGTTATGGATGCCCTGAATTGTAGCAAACACTGTCCAGATTTTCAACTCGGTAAATATATAAAGCCTTTTCTCCTAATCTCTATCATTCTCCCCCTCCCTCTCCCTCCCTCTCTCTTTTCTATCTCTACATCTATCATCTATCCATCCATCTCCACTCTCTCTCTTTTCTCTCACTCTCTCAACTATCTATCTATCTATCTATCTATCTATCTATCTATCTATCTATCTA
>WNWU01000020.1:6688356-6851040 GCA_012654045.1 Ptyas mucosa
TCTATCATCTATCATCTATCATCTATCATCTATCATCTATCATCTATATCTATCATTTCCTATCATCCATTTAATCTATCATCTCTCTGTCTGTCTCTCCCTATCTATCTTGTATGCCATCCAACTCTCAATGTCTCTTTAGAAGCTCTGTAAAGGTCAAGTACAAGAGGCCAAGCATATCACCAAGGGCAATGTATAGTATTCCACGTAGTAAGTACCACAACTGGAAGGCCTTTTCTGTAATTCTAATCCCGCTCAAATCAGGGCCCATCAGGAAGAATAGGAGGGCAGGAGGAAGGAAGGAAGGAAGGAAGGAAGGATCATTAGAATATGCAGTGTCTACATGCAACTGGTCAGTAAACAGACAAATCCTTCTTTTCTTGTAGGCTTGCCATGTAAGAAACAATGCAAAAGGAAAAGAGGATGGAGGTTGAGGGGGAAAAACATCCTTGTTATTCATGAATCTGGGTCAAAGAAGAACAAATAAACTGCTCTTCTCTTCTCTTTCTGTTCTACTGCAAGCCTTAATATCTTTAATTGGTAGCAAGTAAGGGAAAGGGTCTCTCAGAGATGTACTGAAACCAAACTAGACTCAGCGGCAGGGAGGTACAACGAATCTTTCCAGAAACTGTCCAAAAAAGGGCTACAATCAAGATAGCCAACTCTCCTTCCTCCAATGGAATCTGCTGCATTTGGCGTATACTAACAAGCCGTGTAATTAATGGGAAATGACAGGCCTAGTATGGAGATGAAGTCCCTTATGGAAATGTCCCATTGTCCTCAGTGATTATGCAGATTATGCAGCCTGATTTTATAATACGGCCCCGAGAAGTTCAGAATGAAGAGTTGTGCTGTTTACCTTAGTTCCTACCGTTAGGATTGAAGGGGGAAAATGTGGCAGAGAGAAAGATTGGAGGATATTACTTCCTACGGGCAAGAGCCTTAAATCGGAAATGGGTGACCTTATTCTCCTTGGAGATAATCATGTTCCAGAGATGCTTCTGAGATGCAGCTTTTCTTATTTTGCAGGTGGCAGGTACATTGTGATGGGTCACCTCTATCACCGAAGAAGGCAACTGCCTACGGTTCTGCAAGAGCATGTGAGAGGCCGTCTGCGGCCCGGAGATGGGCTGCTTTGCAGAGGCAACAGCTACATGAAGAGGTTCAACAGAAGGCGGGATCAAAAGGTTCAAGGGGCAGCTCGGTCCAAGTGTGGATGAGAAGGCAACTCAGCCATCACTTTCTCTGGCTCTGAAAGCAGTTTTAGAGTAACAGGTGGATAAAAAATGTTCTCTGGTTTGGCTACAGGCCGATAAGACGTTTGGTCTGAAAAATCGCTTGCTTTTGTTATTAAAAGAAGGAACTGGAGCCTGCTACAGCCTCTTAATTTTGTCACCCAATTCTCAAGGCATGATATTTACTCCCTGTAATTAATCTCTATTAACTGATCTGCTTGGTCAGATCGAAGTCAACCAGCCATCCATCAAATGCTTTTCCAGGCACCTTTAGGGATGATCTTCTATATACATCATGATTATTAGCTTCTAGCTAATAATTCTATTCCACATCATCAATACAGGTGGTCCTCGTTGTGCAACTGTAATTGACCTTAGGAATTACAGTTGTACGTCATGACAGTCATGAGTCATCAGGTGACTCATTTTTACCTTTTTTTGGAACGGTTATTAAGGAAATGTCACAGTCCTTAAGCGAAGGACTGTCTACTTTGGGACTTTTGTATTGGAAACCAGAAGTAAATGCCGATTTCTGGCAAAACTATCATAAATCACGGTCACATGACTGCAGGGTACTACACATAGCTGTAAATGTGGGCTGGTTGCTGAGCACACAAAACAAAGACATGTGATTGTGATGTTAGGGTTAGGGTTTGAACTTTGAAACCAGGTTGTAAGTCCCTGTTCATGGGTGCATTGTTACTTCAAACGACCACTAAGCCAATACTATCTGTAGTTCTGCATTCATTTCTAAAGTTTAAATTGTGGCTTTCACAACTGTAAAAAAAAAAAGTGATATAAACTAAATATGTAAAGTGTTATCAAATGGTTGGTCAGTTTTATTAATGAGTTCATAAATGCTATTGCTAATATAGAAATAAAACATTCAAACATTTTGAGAGATATTTATATAAGTGATGTGAATTCAAATGTAAATGCTATATGACAGGAATATGTCAGCGATGTAATAAAAAGTGTTAATACTTCTAGAAATAATTACAATATTGTATCAGAATTGTAAAATCTAGGAGGAGGAAAAGTGAATGCATTGGAAAAATGCAGACACCAATGATAATGAGCAAGTGAATTATGGGCTGGAATAATTTAGCATGAAAGTACTTGGTTTAATAATCTAAAGGTACAGTCATTAGTATTCTCTGTTATTATAACATTTTTTACCCAGCCAGCTGTGACTGGAATAATTTAGGAGCTTTTAACACAGTATAAGCAAAACTTTAATAAATGCTTCTTCACTTCAGATATCAGGATTTCAAACAGGTACATATATTTCTAACAGAAGCAGGAAATATTAAATCCATGAGGTGTTATGTCAGTGCTGAAACTTTCCCGTGTCTTCAATGAAAGCTCTTTATTATCACAAAATAAGATTTCCTGGCAGCAGCCTGTAAGTGGGAGGAAGAAGGGAAGTAGCTTGTGTTCAATTTATCTTCGCATTCATTTCCTTATTTTGCTTTCTGTATTTAACAGATACATTTACCGTAGGCATGTGTCTGTGTGATGCTAGAGTCTTCCATTACAAGCTTTTCTTCGAAGCAGGAAATGTACAGCATCACAGTTTTGAAAATAGCGTAGTTGTAACAATATGGTACCTGTATTAAATTACGCTAACCACCACTGTATGAAGTTTTAAAAACTATTGGATGTCAATCACATGAAAGCTTTGATTCACAGGTTTCACTTGCATGTCACTTTGTTGTCCAGAATTAAAATCGCCTCTGTTAAATGTGATGAAACGCCGTGTGTTTATTACATGACTGTAAAGCTTTCCCATGGATTCATAAATATGTTCCATAGATAACAAAGGTCCAGAGTCTAATTTTCTATTTTCCAAAGTCTATGCCATGTGATGCTGAATTTCTAGCAAAAAGGAAGTCAGAATCCATAGACATTAGGGATCTCAGCCCACGGGCTTTAAGACAATTAGTAACATTTATGTACTGTAGTGCTTAAGAATGTTTTAAAAGCACTTCACAATAATGATCTAATTCAAATGGAGCAATCAGTTTCCTGTCTCATACCTGATTCACCTACAAATACAGGCAACTACTTGTAAAAGCGTCTAATCTCTCACAACGGAAAGGAAAATTTAAGCTTTGCTGCAACCCAAGTCCTAGGCATATATCAACTCTAGTTTACAAAGTGAGAACTCTGCAATTTATCAATATTATTCTCCTACTGCAGATTGTGTATATGCTTGAGGCTGACAGTGACTTCCTTACATCAATTTCCTCAGTGTCTCCACACAGTCCTCTCAATGAATTTTACAAAATTTATGTTTGAAAAAAATCTGTTTAATACTGGGCTGTAAGAGGTAGATAATTTCTCACTGTTCCAGAATCATAGATTGAGACAGTTTATTAATAAAAGACTGGCAAAAGCAACCTTTCTATCCGAGGAAAAGAAAAGTTAAGGCTTAGCAAGGAATTCTTTTACGTCTAGGGCAGTGGTGGGATTCAAGATTTTTTACTACCGGTTGAGGGCGTGGTTTGGTGGACGTGGCATGGCTTGGTGGGCATGGCAGGGGAATGATACTGTAAAATCTCTATTCCCACCCCATTCCAGAGGAAGGTTATTGCAAAATCCCCATTTCCTCCCAATCAGCTGGGATTCAGGAGGCAGAGAATAGATGGGGGCAGGGCCTGTCAGAGGTGGTATTTACCAGTTCTCCGAATTACTCAAAATTTCTGCTACCGGTTCTCCAGAACTAGTCAAAACCTGCTGAATATCACCTCTGGTCTAGGGAAATGCTGTTCTTTTTCTCAAGTTACAAGCAGTGGATTCCTTAATACAATACAGTACTGTTTTGCATACTTTTAAAATATCAGAAATTTAAAAAGTTGCCTCAAGTCTTTTACATTGTGGTATAAACACATTTCTTTGTTTTCTCTACCTTTTGAATCCTGTTAAATGTTTTTAAAAGGAAATGATTTTGTATATAACAAGAGCTACTATTTTCTTTGGCGAAGTAATTCCATGTTTCATGGCATTGAAGTCTACAGTTTGAGTATACAAATTGTATATTAACTTTAATATACAATTAAAGTAAATTCGTATTGGAGTATACAAATTTGTATATTAACATGGGTCAGATCTCTTCTGAGTATTTAAAAATTTGGAAAGTTTTCAATTGAGTTTTCAGTAGCTGAAACTAGTTCACTTTGGGTGCAGCTTTGCATTATGTTTTTTCACCAGCAGTCCCTACAAATGGCTGGGTGGATACTATATTGTAGGGATCGCCAACCCCTGGACCGTGACCCCTTACTGGGCTATGCCCTGTTTGGAATGGGCCATCTGAGTAGTGGCTGGCATGTGTGTGCCCGCAGCTCAACTTGCATGAGTGGCTGGCTGGTGTGCATATGCGCAGTTTGACTTGGGCAAGTGGCAGCCGGTTCTCCTCCCCCTCGGCCAGATTGCCAAGCCATAAAGGTTGGGGACTGCTGCCTTAAAAGTCATAAAAAAACTTTATAAAAAACAGCAATGATTCTACCTCAAGGCAACTGCTGATTGTATAAAAATGCTCCTCATCTCTAGCCTAGAGACATTTCAGGATAACTGACTCAGTGGTCTCAAAAGCCACATTCCAGAAAGTGTAACAGATTTGCATAAAAGCAGTGGAGGCCAATTCTGTTCCATGTTCAGACCTGAATCCAGAAAATGGATCACGTAGGTTGGGGGTCGCCAACCCCCAGTCTGTGGACCAGCACCAGTCTGTGGCATTCCAGCTACAGGTCTGCACACACAAGCGAAGCCCCATTTGTGGGATGCAGGTAGCATGCAAAACCACCTTCCGGTCCACGGAAAAACCTTTCTCCGTGGAAGTGGTCCCTGGTGCCCAAAAGGTTGGGGGCCAATGATCTAGGTTACTAATTTTCTCCAAGGTGGTTTGCTTCATCCACCTTTGCCAATAAAAGTACAATAATTTGTAAAATCTCCCAGTCCAAAGAGTTTGCTTCTTGCCTTGGCTTCTTCTGCTAGTGTAGCCAGCTAAATATGGAAACTAGGAATTATTTAGCTTATTATCCAGGCTGGTTATTTCCAAAAGCAGGTTTGTAGACCAATGACACTTTAAAGGATGTGATAAGCCAAGACTGCAATTTTAGTCATTGTGTGAAAGAATCCATCCCTGATTTAAATAGAAGGAAAATGAGAGCAAATAGATTGCATACACTATCATGTGGTTTGTTTACAGTATAAAAGGATTCTAGAAACTCAGAGAATATTATTTTCTGTTAAAATAAGTAGCAATCATTAATAAAACATTGGAAAAATTTCAACAAAGCTTTGTCTTTGTGTATTTCTGAGAGGGGAAACTTTAGTGACATAAAACTTTAAACTATTGTGTATCTAAAAGCATGTCACACATTAAATAATTCGCTGGATAAAATGCTTTCCAATTTAATGGTTTTAATTTAATCCAAAAATTAAAATAAAGGGATTATTTATATGTCCAAGCATCCAGAGCACAGCAATTCAGAGAGCTTTCTTACCTTATCCAGTTTAAACTGAACAGTTTGCCAATAGCGGTACAAATATTTTGCAGCTGTTCAAGACAGTACAATTCCAACTTACGTCTTACTACAAAAACAAACAGTAAATGAGTATTTGGAAGTTTGTAGCTGTAACACCAAATATTTCCATTTGACTGAGGAACTGTGAATAAAAATTGAGCTCATTTGGTTCGTGACACTTGATACCCAGTGAGTGATTTTAATGAGGCATGAAGTGATCAGAAAAAAAGTATTCTGCACATTGTTTCATTTAAAAACTGAGTAAAGTATAATTTCTTTATTCCTTTTACAGAAGTGGTATTTAAAATGTACACACATTACACTGGCTCATAAATAAAGTTTTTCAAAAAACTAAAAATTACCATAGTTGGTACAGCTAAGAATTGTCTCATATATTACAAAGCAGTAGGAAAAATGATGAGGCTTGGTAAAAAGTGTATGAAAGTAGCATTTTCCTCATTCATAATTAATATGAAAAACTTCAAAGAATTTCTGCACAGTATGGCAATGCCAAGCGCTACATATTTTATTCTAAACAAATGATGTTTCATTAGGAACTCCACCAAATCTGAGGTCCAACATTATTTTATTTGTCTAAGATGAAATGTCCTATTATGTACAAAAAGAGTCACTTTTCAATTTGTCACAATCTGTTAAAAACAATGATCTATTGCCTATAAGTAGGAAAGTTCTCATCATGGTTTTTCAAGGTCAGCCATAAGTATGAGTAATAAAGAAATACGATGAAGAGACAGTATTTGTAGGATTAAATTTGGAAAAGTCCTTCTTTTATAAACATAATGCATACAATATGTAGCATCTCTTTCAAAAAAGTCCTAAGACAATATACCCTAACACACAAATACTCTTCTTCCTACTATCTAAGAAACATAAATGGATGGTCTCACAATGAACATTAACTTCCTTTCGAATTCATATGGGTTAAATGATAGCATCTATGTACAAAAGCAGAAGCTTTCTTAGAGAAAATTAACCTTATATTATCTGTACACCTGAGCCTGTACTTATAAGAAAAGTGTGAACGACAGCAATGTCTAATAAAATTAACAGAAAAGAGTTTTGCATAGCAGGGTGAGGTTAAACCCAAGGGAAGCTTATCCATAATCAGATAAATTCCAGATCATTGAAGGGCAAAAATTCTGAATTAGTGCAAAATCTAGTTAAAATAGGTGTAATAGTCAGAAACCAACTGCTGCTGAAGAAGACTTTTATTATAGTCGATTAAAAACAAATAGAATCACACTTTTGGGGCCGCTTTGTCCCTCCTTTCCCTTTCCCACATTTCCCTTCTGTACTCTGAGGATCTTACACATAAGAACAAACCTCACAAACATGTTAGTGAACATTCAAACGACACCTACATATGTGGAGAGAACAATGATCTCCATTTATTTGTTTCATATACATCCATGTTTTGAATTTTTTTTTAATACAAAAAGAAAAAAAAAGTTAGAATCTGACAAATGTTTACAAACAAGATACCTTCAAATAGATTTTACTCAGATCAGTCCGTTGCAGAGTAAATGATATTCTACTGTTTATATTCAAGGCAACAAAGTCTGTAGTCCACGACCACTTCGCCCAACTTTAATGCAAGCTTAATTGGTTTCCTCTACCGCGAACGATAAACTCAATGTTGATTCCCAGTTGGTTTGTGCACATGTGTACATAGCAGCTCCTTTCATAGAAAGAAAAGACATCTAGAGGTCATCTTGTACTTTTACCTACAGGAATCATGGTAAGATACAGAATGGGTAACATACAACCAGGGCTGGATTTATAAGGGGTTGGGGGTGGGTGGGGGGGGGGGAGAGAAATAATCAGCTGACAAATGAGGGCAGCAATAAAAAAGCGTCCTTTTGCAACAATAAATAAATACAGTCTAAAGTTCTCTGTGTGGAATTTATAAACCAGCTTCTTCACTGAAGAACAGATGTGGCATTTCCATGGAGTTAGAACGTCACCCCATTTTACGGTTATCTTGTTTTCACTTGCTTGTTTTCTTTCCTGTCCTTCAGCAAAATGTTTCCCTGTTTCTGCCACAACAGCACAATTCGATCTTGCCAAGAAAACGATGCTGCTGATTTTCATTCTTTCGTCCTTTGGACAAAATTAGCCAAGAATATAAATCTGATGTGACTGATAAAAACACAGTTTACATCAAGACTTGTCAGGATACCCTGACTAAAAATCTCTGGCTCCCAATTAAAAAAAAAAAAAATCAGGCAACCAGATTCTTGCGGTTTGTGGTACAATAACACGTAGAACTTTAAGAAGCTGTCGACTGTAGTTTGTTGTTATGAGACCTGCAGGATGCAGAAAAGGGAACAAGTAAGCAAAATCTTCATTATAGCAGGCACTCAAATCCAACTACTCGGCGGGGAATGCACCCAATTTGCTGCTCCCTTTTCCAACTTTTATAAACCAACAACAGTTACAAAGCAAGGCTTTTCCCACCTTAACATAGACAGATCTGAACTCACACGATATGTAGCTCTAACATCTGAAAACATCCCGTAATGCTCTGAGGGATGCACAGATAAAGAGCAGGCATGCAAGTAACTTTGTTTGGGGAAGAGGATAATGTTTATAGCATTTACAGTAATCAATCATTCTCCTTCAGAAAAGTTTGCTTTAAGGATATAATCGGTAACATCTTGGCTTTATTACTATTATTGACTTTCAAATGTCTGACCATCTTCAAATGACTGATCATCTTCTACCATGGCTTTAGTAAGTAATTGCTTTTGCATTAATACAGTCAAAAAAAAATTTTTTTTTATAGAAAAGGTAAGGTATGACAGGTTATAGTCATTCCATTCTGAGTCTCACTAGAAGTTCATATAAAGCTGTCAGTTATCTGCAAAGGAAAAATGCAGGGACCACCATGTAGTGGAAGTTGCAGCCAAGCAATCTAATGTTGATAAGAAAGCAAAGATGAGAAAAGAATAAATGATAATCTATTGTCAGTTCAGCTTCAACCTTCTCTTCGTATGATTCCTACTCTGGTTCTCACTGGAATCGTTTATTTCCACAGAGGAAACGTTAAGAAGCATGGTCAGATGTTATAGCAACACTTGGGGGTGGGGGGTGCTGCCGCTTTGCTAGCAGATGTTCCCAATCTTTAAACAAAACAACTCTGCCTCCAATCCCATATAACCACTGTAAGGGAGAAAAGAGAGATAAATGTCACTGAAACTGACCTTCCTTCACTAGGAATGTGTCTTAAACAGCCCTGGGCATTTTACGGCCTGTAGGCCACATCTGATGTTTTGGCTGTCCATGTCTGGCCCGTGTGAAATTAATTGGAAATTAGAAATCAAATGTAAATGAGTGTATGCCAGGCATGCAATACCACCTCATTGCTTTTGTTTTGAAGGTGACTGCTGTTCCCCACCCTGCCCCCCAATACATTTCCGTATGTACATGCGGGCCTAGGCACCTTTACATGCATAGTTGATTCAGCCCTCCACAACAGTCTGTTTCTCAGGTGACCCCTTGCGGGAATGAATTGCCCACCCCGGTCTACAATTTGATCACTCAGAAGAACCGAAGGACACGATTAAGTTCAAACCAAATATTTGAACTCCACTTATGATAATATTTAAACAAATACTTAGGTATATCACCAACATGAATGGATTAAAAAAAAAACCCTATACCAATCTTTAAATTGAAGAGCACCCGGAGGCTCCAGTTAGTCCAGAATGCAGCCACGCGGGTTGTTATGGGAGCAACGTGGCATTCCCATGTGGCTCCCCTCCTGCGTGAACTGCACTGGCTCCCTGTGATCTTCCGGGTGCGCTTCAAGGTTTCAGTTACCATCTTTAAAGCGCTCCATGCCTTAGGACCAGGATATCTATGAGACCACCTTCTGCCACCAATAGCCTCCCACCGACCAGTACGCTCCCATAGAGGGGGACTTCTCAGGGTGCCGTCGGTCAAACAGGGTCAACTGGCGGCCCCCAGGCGGAGAGCCTTCTCTGTGGGAGCACCCACCATCTGGAACGAGCTGCCCTCGGAGATACGGATAATCCCGGATCTTCGTGCTTTCCGCCGTGCCCTCAAAACATTTCTATTCAAGCAGGCCGGCCTGACCTAACCTCGTTTAAAACTACTTTAAATTTTTAAACTTGAATCTGCCCTATAAATTTGAGATGTTTAATTTAATTCTATTTCTGAACCAAACTATTTAACTATATTTTTGATCGGTTTTTGAATTTAATCTGTATCACATGTATTTTTCGTTTAACTGTTCACCGCCCTGAGTCCTTCGGGAGTATGGCGGTATATAAATTTAATAAATAATAATAATAAAATAATAATGTTTGTCTGCCTCACTTCTAATTTAGACTGCAATTCTTTTACTAGGGCATGAGTATTATTGAATCAACAAGCTTAGGGCTGCATTCCTCAGATCTGCTAGAAATCTTTAGGGACTAAGGCATTATACAGATTTAGATGCTGATTATTTCAAAATTCAGTTTCATTCCATGTGCTTTATTTTCTTTATACTTTATACTTTACCCAGTTTGTTATTTAAACAAAAAGACCTTGATTATTTCACAAAATTGTATTTTAATTGGACTAATTAGTAATCATTTGCCTCATTCTAGTATACGGAGAGAATCAGACATACTGCAAAAAATAGAAAGGTTCGATCTAGTGATAAAGTGTATTTCATACCCACAAAAAAATCACATTACATGGAAAAGCTACTTACCTGCTTGCTTTGAATCCTTTTAGTTTCTGTACAAAGAATGACTCAAGAACCTCTGCACACTGATAAAAAGGAGAGTCACTAGGATTGTAGTAACGACAATTATCAAATATTTTGGTCATGTCGGCCACAAATTCCGTCACCTTTTTGTAGTAACGCTTCAGTATTCTTTCCTCCATGGTGGAAAGATCTTCAAAACAAACAAAGGTTATTCAAAAACAAAGCTCAAAAACTTGCAGCATAACAGTCCAAACGGGCAGAAATATGTCAGAAACAAAACTGACATTGACTAGAATGCCAGTCACGTATACAGAATATGTATTTAGGGCATTATGTGAAATCATTGAGCAAGCAGCAAGAAATGCTCCTTATCAAAGATTACTAGATCAAAGGTAAGACAGGTTACTGGGCATTAATCCCTAGTTACAAAGATGCACTTTTGAAAATGCTGTTTGAAGAGGGCACTCTTGAAACTTATACAGATGCATCTCCACTGGAGACCGGTTGGCTTTTATACTCTGAACTCTCTGGTTCGGGGTTTCCTTGTTGTTTAATTACCCCGAGTAATTAGTGCATATAAACATGCTTAATTTCTCTTGAGCACTCATTATTTCAATTCAGAACCTTGTCTGAACCTTTCAATTAGTTGCAGCACAAAGAACGCAGTGTGATCAAGGACCCCAGTTGGTAACTACCGGTCACAGTAATAGGCGGGCTTGTACAGGAAGTGTCTGAGTTACTGTTCCTTGACTTTGAAACATTTTGTGCACTTCTTATTAAACAGTGGGAAAATAGAACAGTAACTAAAAATGTAAGGCGTCAGTAGCACTAACACACCCTTTATACTCACAAATGTATTTAAACTCCAGATGTTATAGCACTGCTAAAAATAAGGACAAGCAGACTTGGTAATCTAGTTAGAAAGCCCTCATAATGGTTTACACAGGAATACAGGGCACAGATTAAAATACTGTAACCCAAGAAAGAAAAGGCTGGAACTAGGCCACACATTTTGTTTACATTTACTTTATCTGTAGGAGAAGGGGAAATGGACAATAAAAAATCTCCCTGGATTATCACAATGAGATACCCTCATTGCAAAGATTTATTGTGCACTTGAGCATTTAAATTCCGTCTTTATGCACCGCATGTTTCTCGCTGACTGACCCCGACTGACATTTAATTGTTTCAGCTTTCGCTCTGGATATAACCAAATAACTCAGTTTGTTAAATTCTATTTTTTTTTAGACTGTTGATACCCATAATTGAATCTGTTTACGGGAAATAATGGAGAAATACAAAAATTTATTTTGGCTGCAGCTGGGGAACAATACTCTTCTCACCACAACTTAAAATAAAGGCAAAAACAGGAATTCTCATCTTTGGCTTAACTGAGAATCTAGAAGATGCATTTCTAGGCAGTGGAAGCAAGAATTCTAGATCTTCAACAGCAATCTAGAGTCCCAGAAACTGTCAAGCCTTCAATTTACAAACTAATTTCTTTATCATTCATTTAGCCCCTCACCCATCCTAAAAGGAGTATCCTATTCCACTGAATAAGAGAATTGCTTCTAGTACTTTCTGTCAGTGAAGAACTATGAACTACCTTATTAAAAGAAGCATCTCATAATATATAATTTCAAGTGGTGTCTACAACTTCAAAAAAAGAGTATTATTGTCAGATCTGTAAACAGATTCGTAATCCAATGGTAAGATAGGCAAAAATGGGAGGGCTGAGAACAAGCTAAATACAAGGCTTAAAGCCTTTAAGTCAGGAAGAAGGAAAAGAAAAAGAAAAACAGAGAGAGAAAAGAAGAGGAAATAGGTAAGAGTAAGAGGAACAACAACAAAAAAGAATTTTAAAGAAAAAGATAAGCAATGGGGTTACAGTGAACAGCAGAACAAGCAGGACAACAGAATATAGCCACACTGTATAAAAGCCACACAGTGTACCGTTAAATGAATCTCCCTGAAATTAACCAATAGCAAATTTATTCAGAAAACCCAAGCTTAGGTGAAGAAGCATCTCTTAAATAGCAACAAAACTGAATGAACATTTTTTGGGCATTCTCATTCATCAACATCACAAGAATCAGTTACTTATGGAGAACAGTTATCAAATGTTCCAGTCTTGCGTGTCACTCAAAAAAATCAAAGAATATTTTTGCAGGCTTGTTTATTACATTTTCTGATTCTTTTGTGCTTATTTTGTAAGTATCATGATTGTATATACCACGCACAATTTTATTTGTTTTTATGTATATTATAATATGATGTGCCAGCTTGTAACCAGGAAGGACCACAGGAATTAAAAAATGTGCAAATAATATCCTGCCCTAATCATAAGGAAATTATTATAGCTTCAATCTAATGCATGTTTATTTCTAAATTCTAGTGAACTTCTAAGCATTCAGCTGAATCTTGTTTTGGATTTGATCCACTATAGGTTAAACATACCGTGGCCAACTAACTTATGGAAGAAATAAAGCATATGAAAATCACATACATACAGGATGCCCTGGAATTCACTCACCCATAGGTTCTTTGATAACACCATAATAATCTGGAGCATCATTAGGATCTACTGGTTCTAAGAATGGCCAAGCCATCTTGTGAGCCTGTTAGGAAAAAGATACATCATCCGTTAAAATGAGAAGCCTGCTTTCACATCAACTCTATTGCTGCAATACGCTGGGAAAAGCGGGGAGGGAATCGCTTGTAGAAATCTGTCCTACTGCTCCATGCAAACTGAACAGGCAGAGTTGTTGATTTCAACTGAGATTCAATTCACAAAGGTCTTGCTCAGCAGTTCTCATTTCACTGGCTGAACTAAGTCAGCTCCACCTTCCCAAAGATGTATCGTAATGCTTTTTGTAATGCAGTGAATCCCTTTGATTTACTAGACCGCAATTCAACAGATCTCAGATGCAATGGACAAAATTCCATTTGCATTTAATGGACTTTGAATCTAGTGGACGCATATTCCTGTGAAACTGAGGGCTTAGAGCAGGATGGGCAACTATGGTCCTTTACGAACTGTGGACTTCAACTCCCAGAATTCCTGAGCCCGCATGGCTGACTCAGGAATTCTGGGAATTGAAATCCATAGATCATAAAGGGACCATAATTGCCCGTCCCTGGCTTAGTGTCTATTGGTGCATTAATTAAACAATATTCTCTAACATAAGCTTCAGCCTTACCTGTAATGAACGTAGCACTCTCCTTAGCCCTTCATAATCTTTGTCAGTCAAAGGACTAAGAACTGTCATGGCATCTTCGGTTGACTGACACTGTGGACAGACATACTCATCAATGAGATCTGCCTCACTTTGTAAAATACCAACGCAGCGCCCATGATACCAATTCTGACATCGGTCACAGCCAATGTAAAATCTGCAAGATCCCAAAGAAAATGGTTAACACCTTTAATTCCACATTATAACTTTTCCTTGGTTAACAAATCTAAAAAGATGAGGATTCTTGCCTCACGTTCACACTTAAATTTTTGAAACCCAATTGGAAGCACAGCTTTATCAACCATGCTTAGTATCTCAAACAACTGAAACTTCTTAGCGCTGAAAGGAACAAAGGTCATAAACTCTGATTTACAAACAAGATTATGAGATATTCTCATTTCTTTTGGCTCAACGTTTTGTAAAAGGTACCATTAATACATTGGTAGACTATTTGTAGAAAATTGCCATTCAGAGTCCTGCAGCATAATATGACTGGGGCACTTATAGCACTTATATACCGATTTTGAAATTATAATCATAACTTCAGCCTAAACTAAAATTAATATGAATTTAAATAAATTACAAATTCCTAGCAGGTAAGGAAGGCATTTTATGGAAACTTGCTCAATAAATCAATAAAAAATAGTCTGCTTTGAAGAATACAAGTATTACTGACAATACTAGAAACCTCCCTTTCCGAGTGTCACATATTACAATTTACTGTCATTTTAGAGATGTTTAAAATCATGTCACTAGATACAACAGATGTTGAACAATATATCTTTTTTGTTCAAGAAACACATTACCAAACTCAGAGCAGTTTGCTACCTAAATATTAAATAAGAGGTTCTTGTCAGAACTCACTGTGACTCATCATAAGGTGTTCTGCAGATACAGTACAATTCCTCACTGCTGCCCTCTTGTGCCCGTTTACACTCATTACAGATGTACACATCCATTTTCTTAGCCTCCTTTTCTGTGATGCCAACACATTCTCCATGATACCAGTTAGTACAAAGATCACAGCCAATATAGAACCTAAAAGTATTTACAATGAAAATGACAATGTAATTGTCATTTCAAATGGCAAGGCACTTGCTAACCTGACTCTCTTTTTCTGAATTAAATTTCCCTAACCACATTAATCTATTCTTCCCAACCTAACATAGAATGAAAACTTGCCGGGCCCTACTTTAATACAGTTCTTTATATTTTTGCAAAACAACAACAACAACAACAACAACAAAAAGTACTGAAATCTGAAAAATGTGAATGTCTCAACTATGAATGCAGAACGACGCGGCCAAAGAAAAAGATCTATATTTTCAAAACTCTTGCTAAAAACACAAGAAGCACATTGGTCATTCTTAAATTTTGAAAACATAGGTCTCAATGTAAAAAAAATAATAAGCAAAGTACAGATACAACTAGAAGTTACAGGTACACTTTAAAAAAAAGCAGCATGCATACCAGCCATATGTAAAACACATATTGGTATAACATGACATGAAGGAAAATGGGACATGTAAATGTATGTTTTTTTCAAAACTACCTGAAATTTCTCTCAAATTAAAGAAGAAAATTAGGGCAGGCCATTTATTCAAAAATACCTATTTTTAGAAAACTTTGTGTCAGGTAAAAAAAACATACAAGTAGGCAACCTCATCCTTGTGTACTTACAAACCTTCACTTGACAGTATTCACGTTCAAAATATTATAATAGAATAAGGGAAAAGGCCATTGTTTACAAGAACCTCTGGCTTGGAACAGAGGTGAAATGGTTTTATGTCATGCAAATGAGCTCTAATTCTAAAGGGATCCTTCCCTTTGTTTATTGCCCCTTCCTCACTCCCTTCTTTTCTTCTTTCAGTGATTCAAGTGTGATGCTAGTGCTGCCCACCATATTTGCTGGCTCAGATATATCGTTTGCCTCAAACTTCTGAGGGAGGGAATGGTATGGAAGAAAGGAACACAAGTTCCGTCATACCAGTTTCATTTGTGTACCTCTATGCAGGCAGTCCTCAACTTACAGATGTAACTGAGTCCAGAACCACGTGAATGTGCCCGATTTTACGTTTATTCAATTTTTTGCGGCAGTCATAAAACAAACACTACAGTCATTAAGTTATGGGTGTTTTTTGTCAGAATTAACCCGAAGTAAATTCCAGGGGGGGGAAAAAAGCATTATAAATTGTGATCACAGGACAACAGGAATCCGAAATGGCCGTAATTGCAGACTCATTGCTAAGCGCCCAAAATGTGACATGACTGTGGGACAGCCCCCACTCCCTCACCATCATAACTTTGAATTCGGGTCATAAGTATCTTATTTTTGTCTGTCATAACTTTGGTCGCTAAGTGTCCACTTGTAAATTCAGTTGGAATATCCTTAACACCACCCCTACTGCATAATCTCCCTTGGCATACTACATTATGTTATCCTGCTATTTAAGCATCAGGCTGCTACATAGTACTCTGTGGGCCTACCACCCTGATCTCCACTCCTGACAAAACAGAAAACCTTCCTGCAATATGCCAGCAAACATATTTGCGATGGCTTCTGCTCTAAATTAAGAATGAAATAACTTTTTCTTAGAAACCGCTCCAAAAATTACCCCAACCATCCCTTTTCTTCTGCCTATTTTCCACTGCAGTCCTAATGATTGTTTACTAAATCTAAGCAAATAGCTTTGATATAAGTATGCCAAAGAAACATATAGCATATTATGGCTGGGACCTAAACTACCATGAGTAAATCCAGTTGATAGCACTGTCCCCCTAAACTCCTTCCTGTCTTTTTGCAGGATCCCCTCTTTCTCAGGACCACTGTGTGGGAAAGTCACACTGTGGGGCGTGCAATTCTGGTTAAACTGCCTACTTTATTTCTACTAATACCTGGGTGCTCCATAATCAAGACCCTTCTCCTAGGCTTAAAAGTCAATGAGATTCACTCTTAGATGTTATCTTTACCCAGGATTTTAAGGGTAGAGACAATGCAGCATAAAAATATATACAGAAGGCAGTCTGAATGATCTGCTTTCATCAACGATGAGCATAGTTCAACAGAAGGAAAGCAATGGCCTTACTGAATCTTAACTATTTTTAATCTATAAATTATCTGATCTTCCAATAAACTCTCACAATAGATTCAGCATGGAAAAAAAAATCTTTCTGAATGGAAAAGCAACTATTATTGATTACAATAATTTTTATATATGTATTTTATTTAAAAATTACAGTAATCAACATACATTTGTGCGCGCACACATTCACACACACTAATAGTATTAGGGCTTAACTTCTAGGAAAAAAGCTCAATGCACTTAGATAATTTGTTTCCTTTAGATACTGGAGTATAGAGTTCAAGAAATGACTGTAGTAAACACAAGACATTTTGAAAGAGAGGTGTTTTTATGTTTATTCACATTCTCTCAGAAAATGTTACTTTTATACAATAGACAGACTTGAGACTCAGGCCCAGGAGTGGGTTTCAATTTTGGCTGCTACCAGTTCACTTGTGGGTGCGCAAGCGCTTGTGACGCTTCTGCGCATGAGCAGAGACGTCCGGGTGGGTGGGCGGAGCCTCCCACCACCACTGGTCCACTGATTCGGGGCGAACCAGTAGAAACCCACCACTGCTCAGGCCTCCTATTAATATTGCACTTAACCATATAAATTTAAAAATGTAAAGTTCTAGTATTGATTTGACAAAGAACTCTAGATAAACAGCAAGAAATCCAGGACATGTTTATAAAAACTTCCTCTATACCATTATGGTTAAGATGCCAACTGTTTAGTCAAATCAATTCTGTGAGTAGAACAGTTAGGTCTCTTGCTGGACTTCTTAAATATTACTTGCCCTTTTTAAATTATCCAGATATCCAGATCAAAAGCTTATTTCTGACCTGCTAAATTATATTAGTTATGGCATCTTGATGTTTTAATTACCATATTTTTCAGACTATAAGACGCACCTAGCTTTTGGGGAGGAAAACAAGAAAAAAAATATTCCTCTGTCTCTGTGCAATTTGCCACCCTACAGCAAATAGCCTGATTAGCTTCAGCACAGCTTGATTTAGCAAGAGTAGCTGATTGGCCATTGGATCTGCCTCCCAGAATACCACCTATCAGCTGTTCCAGGCTGCGGGATCGCTGCTGCTGCCTATTGCCACCTCCGTGGGCCCCATTTTTGGCCTGTACCAGGCGGCAGGGGATAGGTTCGGTGGTGGTGATCCCCGCCACCTAGAATGGGCTGAAAATGGGGCCCGTGGAGGCCAAAAATGGGGCACACAGAGGTGGCGATAGGTGGTAGCGGCAATGGGCGGTAATGGCGGTGATGGGTGGTGGCAATCCCCGCAGTCTGGAACAGCTGATAGGCGGTATTCCAGGAAGCAGATCCAACTGCCAATCAGCTGCTCGTGCTAAATCAGGCTGTGCTGAAGCTGACCAGGCTGTTTGCTACAAGGCGGCAAATTGCTGGGAGGCAGAGGCTGAAGGGTGGGGGCTGGTGGATGGGTGAGGCTTCGGCAGCATTTGCTGTATAAGATGCACAGATATTTCCACCAACTTTTTTGGGGGGCAGAGGGGAGAAGTGCGTCTTAGACACCGAAAAATACGGTACATAAATGTATTTTTCATTTTTATTACTAAATAATATTTTAAAGACCTGACCTTTCCATTTCCCATAAAATAAAATAAAATAAAATAAAATAAAATAAAATAAAATAAAATAAAATAAAATAAAATAAAATAAAATAAATAAAAATATTCATCTATTCATCTCGTGATGGCGAACCTGTGGCACGCGTAGCAATATCAGTGGGCACGCTAGCTCAGCTCTGGCGCGCATGCGTGCGCCGGCCAGCTGATTTTCGGGCCTTCTGGGCCCACCAGAAGTAGGGAAACAGGCTGTTTCCTGCCTCTGGAGGGTCTGGGGTGGGGTGGGGAAGGCCCGTTTTTCTTTCTTACCTGGCTCCAGATCCTCTCTATGCATCTGTGGAGGGCGAAAACAGCCTTTCCCACTCCCTCAGAGGCCCTCCAAAGGCCTGAAACTGGCCCATTTCCTAACTCCCGATGGGACAGGAAGTGACTTTTTTGTTGTCCCCAGCCTCCAGAGATTCCTAGAGAGGCTCTGGAGGATGGGGACAGCAAAAAACCTCACTTCCTGTCCCACCGGGAGTTGGGAAATGGGCCCTTTCAGGCCTTTGGAGGGCCTCTGAGGGAGTGGGAAAGGCTGTTTTCGCCCTTCCCAGATGCATAGAGAGGATCTGAAGCCAGATAAGAAGAAAAATGGGCCTACCAGGCCATCGCGTGCCATGAGCACAGGTGGGGGGAGGAGGAGAGGGGGGGGGTTGCGTGCACAGGGTAGAGCGCATAGAATTATGAGTGCGGGCACACGCGCGTGCCAACCTCCCCCAACCCCCCCCTCTCCTGGCACGCGATGGCAAAAAGGTTAGCCATCACTGATCTAGGATGTCAGTACTTGGGAGCTCTACAGAAACTGCACTGTAACACATTCATCCTCCAGTTACTCTATAATCTACCTATCTGGCAAATTCAGAATATAAAATATGTATCCTGGCATTTAAAAAGTCCCCTCCCCACCAGACAGTACATATATACTCCATAAATATATTTAGAAATGTTCTGGAACCTGCCCAAGAAAACTAATCTATAATCCATGGCTTCTGAACGAGAAGAGGGTTGAGACAAAGTAAAGAATGTGCAATGTGAGACAAGATCATACAATGGAAACATGCAAGTAAGATATGAATCACAAAAGCCTGCTTTGAAAAAAAAAATACAATTGAGAGCTAATATTTTTAGTCCTTTCTAAGCGAATTACCCGACAAAACGGTATCTAACGTTTCGCTCCATTTCCATCCCTCCAGCCCAGCTACTAACAACTAAAGGCTAAAGCTAAACTAAAAACCCTTCGAGCGCTTAAGATTCCTTACTCACTTGGACTCGTCGTAAGGCGTCTTGCAGATACAGTAAAGCTTCGTATCCTTCTTGGTTTCCTTTGAGGTAGTAGAAATCATTTTCTTTTTCTTGGACTTTGAAGAGGCAGACTCCTTCTCTTCCTCTCGCTTTCTTTTGTGGGATGAAATATAGGATGTGCCTGAAGCAGTGGAGGGAACACTGGAACTGGGAGGTGGTAGAGGTGGCGGAGGCGGCGGGGGTGGAGGTGGCGGCGGAGGTGGTGGGGGAGACAGTGCTGCAGCAGCTGCCGCGGCTGCCGCCGCAGCCTGAGCCTTTTCTTTTTCTCTCTTAATTTTACTTAGATCCTTCTTTAGTTCTTCCTAAAGAAAAACAGAAGCACAAAAGTAACCCACATAGATACTTATCTTACAATGTCAAGGGCTATCAAACGTTTACAGAAAAGCCACAAGAGGGAGCCAAAAGTCCGTGATATTGCTGACTCTGCTTAAGAATACTTTTAGTTCTATTAAACTCCGTGAAATATGCCGACAAGAAAGAAGACTCAGACACTCTCAGGAGTATTTATTAAAATTGCAAGAACAGATTCAAAATGTCGGGTCAAAGCTGGAAAACAAAATTGATGAGCTTGTAAGGGAGCTCCGGAAAGAAATGAAAGATCTGAAAGGAGATATGAAACAGGTAAAAGCCAGGGTAGATACTATGGAGCATGGGCTGGAGAAGACTAATGCTATGTGTGAGGTGGAGCTAGTGGAGATCACGGATTTAGAAGCTCAGATTAAAGAATTTCAATTAAGATTTCATGGAATACCTAAACAACCAGGAGAACATATCGGATCAAAGATGTAAAGGCCTTGGCTCAGTTAAACTAATAAAGGGGAAGGAGAGCTAGATTCGGATATGGATAAGACATATAGAATAAACTCCAGATTTGCTACCATGAGAAAACTACTAAGGGATGTTCTAGTTCACCTCACAAGAAAAATAACAAGGGATCAGGTTCTGGATTGCCATTTTAAGTATAGGTTGAAAATGAATAATACAGATATTATTGTTTTGAAGGAAATTCCTGTTAGAATTTTGAGAAAACGGAAAGCTTATGCTTTTCTTACTGATATCCTGAAGCAGAGAAAAATCTTATTTCACTGGGATAGACTAGAAGGGGTGTTACTTACCTACCATGAGCAAAGATTTAGGCTGAATTCCATAGAGAAAGCTAAGGACTTTTTAATCAGATATAAACTAATCCCTGACACATGTGGGAAAACAGATATAGAAAAGAAGTTAGTGACTGACCAAGATCAAAAACAAGTGGTTGTATAAGATCCTAAGTTGGTATTGAAAAGGTTTAAATTGGATAAAAAGTGCTATGGATTTGATTTTGTTAAAAATGAATTGGAACTTTCAATATGTGGCAATGATGACCATATTATTGCTAAGATTTATAAAATGTAATTGAAACTGAACTTAGAAAACGAACATGTAAAACATTATATGATCCAGTGGGCAAGGAATTTTGGATATAATGTGATGCTTGAACAATGGGAAGATATGTGGACGAACGGTTTAAAATTTACACGAAATTATAATTTAAAAGAGAATTTTTATAAGATGATGTATCATTGGTATTTAACACCAGATAAGCTATCTAAGATGTATAAAGGTACCGTATATACCCGAGTATAAGCCGACCCAAATATAAGCCGACCCCCCCCAATTTCACCCCCAAAACTGGGAAAACTCATTAACTCGAGTATAAACCGGAGGTGGGAAATGCAGCGGCTCCTGGTAAATTTCAAAATAAAAAAAAGACTGGTCAAAAGTGCGAGGACCTGTCAGAAATCACTTTTTTCAGCCCTCTGGGTAGTCCTTTTGTGCATATGGACTACTCAGAGGGCTGAAAAAGTAATTTTTGACTGGTCCTCGCACTTGTGACCAGTCCTCGAACTTACGACTGTCCTCACATTTTATGTTTTTGCCCTATCTTGTCACCATGGTAAAGAGAAACAGTTGTGAAATGAGTGACATGGTTTTAAGAATGCTGCATGGGCATAAATGTGAGGATGGTCATAAGTGTGAGGACCGGTCAGAAATGACTTTTTTCAGCCCTCTGAGTAGTCCCTAGACACATATATCACATGACCAGCTAGCCATGCCCACCCAGTCACTGGCTTGATCTAATTTCAGGCAAGTTGAAGTCTCTGTTAAGAGATACCAGGGCTGGGCAAATGTGGCCCTTTTACAACCTGTGGACTTCAACTCCCAGAATTCCTGAGACAGCCAAGCTGGGAGAACCCACTAGCTAGCAGCCAATTACAAGAAGGCTAGCTAGCAGCCAATTACAATCAGCTCTCAACTCAAGCTCAGTGCACATGGAATCTCCGATGAGGATTTCTTTATTTCTTTCTCCCTTTAAGCCCCCCCCCAGCCCGTTTTTGCTTCCAGGGGGCTGCAGAGAGTCTTGCTAGGCACCCCTAGCAAGACCCCTTGGTAGGCATTTTTTTCGTGACCCGAATATAAGCCGAGGGGGCGTTTTTCAGCCTGAAAAACGGGCTGAAAAACTCGGCTTATATTCGAGTATATACGGTATGTCAAATTAATGTTGGAAGTACATAATGTTGGAAATAAAGAAGGAACTTTTTACCATGTATGGTGGACATGTGATAAAGCAAAAACATTTTGGAGTATGATTCACACACTAATACAGAAAATCCTGAAAATGGAGATAGAAATGAAACCAGAACTTTTCCTTTTGGGACTAATGGAAAAAGAACTGGAGAAAAAAAATGGAATTTTGTTACTATATATGTTGACAGCAGCAAGACTATTGTATGTGCAAAAATGGAAAGCCACTTGGAAGAATGGATGCAGAAGTTGATGGAGTTGGCTGAAATGGCAAAACTGACTACTCTGATTAAAGAGAAGAACATTAAGTACCTTTATTTCCACTATTGAAACTGCTTCTGAATTTTGTGCTTGATGTGGAAAAGAATGTAACTTTGACTTTGGGTTTTAATACATTAGATTGATAGATCTTTATAGAAATGACTTGTTCATATTATAATGGAAAAACAAAAAGCTGTGATTTGATGTTAATGCCCTATTCTACTGCAATAGAGAGTTGGAAGTCAATTCTTTTTCTTTTCCCTACCTTTCCTCACTTCTCTTTCCCCTTTCCCTTCCCCTCTCACTGCTCTTTTATTTACTTTTGTATTTTGCATTTTATAACACTTTATAGCTTAATTAAAAATGTTTGATAAACTTCTACAGAAAAGCAAGTATTTGTGTAGGGTTAACAACTAGTCATTTCTGCAAAACACGTAAGCTTTCTTGCTGTGAGCTTCTCAGTTTTCTTCCACGCAAGACGACCTTGGCACTGAGCTCGTTACAGGAGAACAAGCTATCAAAAACATCTACATAATTAGCAATAAACTGATTCTGGCTTAATTGTGTGCACAATAAATACTTATGCCGTTCAAAAAAATATTGGAGGCAAATTTATTAATACTGCATGCCAAATTCAAGTAGACAATTTTGTATGAATCCAGCTTTTGTTTCTGTACCTTAAAGGAACAATAACTACAAAAGGTTTAACTACAAGACAAAGGAAGTTTTGAAAAAGACATTATCCCAAATACGAGCATTTGTCCTACTGCCATTCAATAACTACTAAAAAGAAAGAAAATAACATCATAGGATATCAGCACTGTTGCTAATACATTAATTCCCCAGTTGCTGGAAGCAACAACATCTGATTTCTACCCTGGGCTACCAAGCATTTCTTAAACTTTTTCTCTCTCTCAGGACCCCTTTCCACTTTTTAAAAATTATAGAGAACAGTCAAAAAGATTGTTTGTATGGGTTATACCGTATTTATCAATATTTACATTAAATGGACACACTTGCTGTCTCTACTGCTTCTCACAACTGTTTTGATGGGATTTTAATACTGTATTATTTTACAACATGGGCTAGCACATAATTAATGACAATTTTGGTTCTAATAGTGTTAGAAAGAATACTGCTTCTTGCACTCCATGTTCCACCCTTGCCTTTGAAAGAGATTTGCACACACTATTAGTGGTTCCCTCTTGCCCAACACTAGGTTGCCTGACAGCTGTATCTCACCTCTCACTCTGTGCTGGTAACACAAACACACAAACCATATCCTTCATCTCCTGTTCTCTGTCCATGCTGATAAGTCCAAATGCAGGCATGCACACAATGCTTGCCTGACTCTTGCTCTTTGGGCTGCTGGCAACTTGGCACACATAACTGTTCGTGCAGAGCATCGTGGTCCCTCCCACAATTCCATGAAACCTAGACATTCTGAAGCCCACCCCTTCCCTTTGAATCCAAAGCACTGCACAGTTTAATATTAACAACCCATTAGCAACCTAGAATAAAAATAACTTCAAAGATGACCAATAACCATCAGAATCAGCTGAACCATCTGTCTCGCCAGTCATCTTCAAATTGAAGCCCAGGAAAATATAGTAAACTACACACTTAGGCATATGGGATGGGGAGCGGAGGGCCTAAATATGCTGTTTTGTGGAAATGGACGTAAGCTGAAAAGGGCTAACTCTACTTTTTGCCTGTGGACGCAAGACATTAAATCAAAATATTGTGTCACGTCTTCGAGCACGATTAAGAATGACGATTTTACCTGCACTTCAATTTGCAGATCTTTGTCCAAAAGTGCTCTTTTCTTCAGTATTTCAGCTTTCAGCTGTTCCTTATGTTTGAAGAGTAGAGCAGAGAGTTTTGAAGCATTCTGTTTACTGCGCTTTTGTTCCACACTCTCTTCCCGTTTTCGTTTCTTAGCTGCCTGCTTTTCTTCTTTATCTATTTTATCCAGAATATATTTCATGACTTGGTTGCACACGATCATTCTGATGGAGAAATAAAAAAAATATAATTAAATAGTAATAATACGGGGTGGGGGGGGGGGAAACTGTCAACTAAATGTTATGCACCATAATAATTATACCCCAAACGGAGTAATTCTCAACTGGGAATAGTAGTTTTTTTTACTAAAAGGTAGTGCTTCTGAGCTTGCCCAGTACATCATTACATGCCAATCTGTACATCCTACAATATTAAGAAGGCAAAGAAATATTTTTATTGCTGGATCAAGTCAATAGTTAGGTCCGTTGCACCTGATAACACACATTTTATTACGGATTCTGTGGATGACCAAGTCAGACGCATCAACTAGCAAGTTTGATCTAGTTCTTGTAAACCAATTACCCATATTTTCCGGCGAATAAGACGACTGGGCGTATAAGATGACCCCCTACTTTTCCTATTAAAATATAGGGCTTGGGCTATACTCGCCATATAAGACTACCCCTCAATGTTGTCGGTGCTCCCGTAGCGTCATTGGTCAGCGCTGGCAACTCAGATTCGGGAAGCTGTGCCGATCTCGTCAAGGCTGCCTGCCGCTGAATGCTGGACCCAGCTGGTTGCAGCCCGGAGCTTCCCCCACCGTCCCAGGCATCCAGGTGGATATTACCAACGCTCCGACTTCCCCAGACAGCTGGGGCTCGCCATCACTGGGGGTCAGCTGGGGAAGTCGGAGCGTCGGTAGGCTTATACCCAGCGTATAAGACGACCCCCGACTTTTGAGAAGATTTTCCTGTGTTAAAAAGTAGTCTTATACGCCAGAAAATACGGTACATTTTGTTTGGAGAAGCAGAGAATGGGAAAAGGATACATCAGACGTATGTACTATTCCTGATTTATCAGTGGTTGCCTTACCAGTTAGATAAACTGCTCATTCTCCCTTTCTTAGTTTTATATTTTCATATTGTATAGTTGCTGACTTTTGCTGCTCCTGCTCCTCCTACTTCAGCAAATAGCAATTTAATTGCAATTCAATTCACAGTTATTAATCTGCCATGTAACACAGGGGTGTCAAACTCAAGGCTTGCGGGCTGGCTCCAGCTCGTGGGGTACTTAAATCCGGCCCACAGGGCCTGCCTGGAAATATCAAAGGACCGGCCTGCGGTGCCTCTGACGGCCAAAATGGGCTGCGTGTGGCACCTCTGCAGCCTGTTTTCAGCCTCCAGCAGCACTCTGACGCCCAAAAATGGGCTACGTGCAGGCCCCACAAGTGCTGCTGGAGGCCAAAAATGGGTCGCACCGGAGCCTTGGGAGGCCTCCACACCATCTGTTTTTGGCCAGGAGAGTGCTACTGGAGGCCATTGAGGGGAAAAATGCACGGCTTTCCCACACCGTGCCCCGTTTTGGTAGGCAGGGTGCTGCAGGAGGTGTCTGTCCCGTCTCCCCTCCCCCCGCCAGCCCACAGAGAACTACAATGCTGATCTGATCCTTGAAGAAATCCAGTTTGACACACCTGATGTAACACAAAGGCGCCATGGATTGGAACAAAGTAAGCCTAATATCCAAGCCTGCACCAAACACGCAAATGTGATTTAACTATTGCAACAAGCACCCATTTTGTAATAACCTCATCTGGCATTCTGGGAAATGTAGTTCAAAGGCAGCTGGAATTGGAAAGGACAAGCTTTTTCCTTGGGATATGGTCTTCAATTTTTCTACTGATATCATTCCAGAAGACCTAGTTATTTTTCAAGAAGAAGCAGTTACACAGCCTCTGCCCATCATAGGGACGGATCATGGAAATTTGCAAATAAGACAAGATTGCCTCATCCCAGGTGAGAATACAGAAAGTTGCTGGAGGCAGGTCCACCACAAGAACAATGCTTAAGTAGCATAGTGTTGTGGCCCGTCAGCGGCCAGAGGAGGGATGGCAAACTCAGACATTGAGGAGATTGGGGAGGAACATGGGCCAGTCTGGGGAAGGCTCTGATGAGTGCTCTTTGTCGGAGGCAGAGATGGGGCCAGGGCCGTCTGACAATTGTCAGCTGCCTTTGGAGTTGGACATCAGTGGGGCAGAAGAACAGCTGGAGCCTGTTCCCAGTGTGTGCATGCACAGCTGCCAGGAGAAGGGAACAGCTAAGGAACAAGGGCTGACTCAGGAGTAAAGCCACAGGTTGATGGTGAATGACCCTTCCCAGAGTGAATAAAGAGGAGCGAAAGGGGAGTGGAGTTTGCAGGAGACAATTAGTTCGCTTAATTGGTTCGTGACTCTCAGAGACTTCTTGCCAAGTTTTGAAGATATCGGCCTGGCAGCTCTCCAAGCCAGATAAGGTCTGTGACTGTAAATTCTTCCTTGGAAGATTTTGCTGGATGTGAATGAGAGGAATTCACAGTAACTTAATAGAAAGGGTTTTTTTGTCGGGACAAGGAGTCTGCTTCATGCTCTTGGGAAGCCTAGGTCAGAACACATAAGGAGCTGTTAGTTTTTAGCCTGTCCCATAAGCCTTGGTGCCCAAGAACCTTTGATAGGAAGGAGCCTTAGATATCACTTAGTTCATTTATAGAGCTGCCAAGCTGGGTCTCAGTGATGATCCCGCACACCTATCCAGATAGTCCAAATGTGGTATCTCCTGTGCCACTTTTTACATCTTACGTGCATCTATATCTGTGCATTCTTATGTTAGCAATCTCACAATCATGTGGGAGTCATGACAGGTAATAAGTAGAACTTGAATTGCTTAATTTTGGGTAACACATCTGCTTTATGGAATAGAATTCTGACATTGGGAGACACAGAAAAAAGTTTCTCCTTTTCATTTATCTCTTAAAAATATAGGCTTCGATCTCTGAAACCATATGACGACACATTTAATGGAAAAGGATGAGAAGGAAATGTTACTATTCCCTATGGCAGTAACTTGTACTCTAAAAACACCTCCAAATAATAGGGAGGAATGTCTGCAATATGAAGGGTATTGAGTGAGAGAGTGTCAGTCCTTCAGTCATACAGAGCTGGAGGGAAAAATAAATGCAAATAATAACCACGTTGTTCTTCTTTTAGGAAATGTTTCTGCTGGATCAGAAGAGCCCCTTCCGTTTCCATTTAGTGTATGAGAACTCAGGATTCCACTTATTGTGGGAGTTATTATAATTGGTGTTGCACTATCACATATTGCAGTGCAATAGGAAACACTGGAAGACCTATACAATTAATATCTGGTTAATTACAATTTGCCTTACCGTTGATTCTCTTCACGCTCAGCAGGAGTTAATGTCTTTTTCTGTTTTAAGTGCTCTATCACAGCATTGTGTTTCATGACCACCTTGAAGACAGGGGGGGGGGGGAATTCAACAGATGAAAACTTCAGAGAGCAAGAAATAACTCTTACAACCTACAAGTAACTCAAAATCTAAGCACCGAAGAGATTAAATTGAAGGTGGCCTTTAATTGCCATCTTAATTGCCATTGCAATTTGGACAAAAGGTATTCACTTGCCTTCCTGTGAAGCAAACCTAAAGAGTTCCCAAAAGGAGGAAGAAACAGGAAAGGTGGAAATACCAGCTACAGAGAAAACGTAGGGAAAGGAGGACCAAGGCTGGGAGTATAATACCCCTCACCTATACATATCCTCGCTTGGGAAGTGAAACAATTAAAAAAAAACCTATCAAAGAAAGGAATCTAAATAGACAGAAATGAGAAGACTTCTATAAGGAACACTATCTTAAAGTCAGGGGAAAAAATCAGTCTAGAATTAAGAGTTTAGGAGAAACATTGGACCTAGGACCTAGGACCTAGTCCACCATCATGTTTAATGTTTCAGATCTCTCTCAGTATTTAGCTTCCTCCAAAATGTCCTTTCTCTACTTTCCAATATAATAATCAGAAATTGACCATGCCCTGTAAGATAATTATCGTTAAAATTTCTGCTCCTTATTAGATACTTGTCGTATTCCTTTCCTTCCATAGATTTTTCAAATTTCAAGAATATCCCAAAGAAAACGAAGAAAAAGCAGGAAGGGGTTCAGAAGTGAGGTACCAGTGATGTCCTAGAGCTTGGGATGAGATGGGAGAAGAATTTCTCCCACAGAAGACTACAGACTGGGGCATCCAACTTTGGCAACTTTAAGACTTATGGACTTCAATTCCCAGAATTCCGTGCTGGCTGGGGAATTCTGGCAATCGAAGTCCATAAATCTTAAAGTTGTCAACGTTGGACACCCCTGCCATAGACGTTTGATGGACTGTTCCCTGCTTCCTGGAGCAAAGTTGGGACACAACCTATGCAAGGACTCTTCCTTCTGCAGTAGGAGAAGTTAGATCATTTGTGTGATATATTTTGTACCTGAAAATATTTTAGATATTTGGCAACAGTTTTCTCATACCTAGGATTTTTTTTCTCGAAATATATCCTTAATAGTCTACAGTTGAAGAAAGTACCAAAGATGACTCTTACTGCAATCTGCAAGTCCAAAATTCTAAAGGCTAAACACAGATGAATTCTGAGCACTCTTGGTTAATTGAAGCTTTTTTTTCAATTCTGCTGTTTAATTTAGGACTGAGGAGAGCTTTCTGTTGCTGTTATTAAATATTTCGAAAAAGTTATGTTAAAGAGATTTAGATTGAACATCTCTTACTTTGACAAGGAGAAAATAAAAGGTCACCAAGGATTTAATCCTCAAAAGCTCAATGATTTCTCCTTATCATACTTAAACCAAAGATGAAGTTAAACTTATAATAACAAACAAAAAACACCCCCTCATTTGTTTCTTTTATAACATTCTCAGTCAATCTAAGCTAATTCTCCTGTTTTTAAAAGTGAATTTCAGGGGTGAAGGAAGGATTCACTTTGGTTCTAGTAAATGTAGCTATATGTCAACCGAGAAATAAAAGTTTTGCTTTCCCTTTAAAACACTTTACCTGTTTTTGGATAATATCACTCTGATTAGAAGCCTGAAGGGAGTGTTCCCGTTTTATTTCAATATGGTGCTGTTTTTTCTTCTGCTGTTGCTCTCTGAGCTGCTGTACCCTCTGCAGTTGCTCTTGGACACTGGCTTGAACAGTTACTACGTTCTGGATCTGATGGGTTTGCACTGCGCTGGCCTGCTGAATCTGAATTGGTAACTGGAGCTTAATCTGTTGAGGCAGGCCACTCTGCTGAGCTTGAATCTGGGCCACCATATGGGACGGGAGCTGGGAAAACACTTGGACTTGCTGCTGAAGCTGTGGCACAGTAATGACCTTGGTCTGGGGGGGCTGAATCTGCAGCTGAGGGCGTGGAGGCGGTACCATGACTTGGTTGACAGTCGAAGCAGGTGACAGAGTTGGGACCTGGGATTGCTGGGTCTGGATCTGCACGGATGGATGTGGTTGGATCTGAACCTGCTGTGGGGCCACAGTCTGTACCTGAGTTGGCTGGATCGTCTGTCCTTTGGGTGGGGTCTGCAGATGCATAACTGGCTGGGCTTGGTTCTGTACTGGAGCTAAAGGCGGCCCTTGTGCAAGGCTCTGGGGTGGGGGCTGAGCCACAGCTGGAGTTAAGGTCGATTGTGTTCTGGGTGGCTGTGCTTCAGAGGTGACTGCTGGACTTGGAAGTGAAGGTGGAACCTGAGCTTCAGGGGAGGGGTGGGTTTCAACTGGACCTGGCGCCTGCCCGGTCTGGGTCTGGGTCTGAGCCGGCATCACAGTCTGAACTGAACTGCTTGGAGGCTGAGCTGAGAGCGGAGTAGGGGCAGGCTTGGGCTCTGCGGGTGGAAGCGCTGGCGTTGGCTGTGTTTGGGTCTGTGCAAGAGATGTTTGCTTCTGTTCTCCTGCAGCTGGGGAGATAAAAGCAAGACTCATATTCACAGCTGCAAAGAACAGCTCCTCTGCCCTAAAAGCATTCATTACCCAATACCCAGTGATCTGAAGCCTGAACCTTGTGGTTTTTTAAAAATTGTAATTTAGTTTTATAAAAACCTCCCAACTTAGCAGACATTCTGGGTTGTGTACTATTAAAATCCCTAAAAACAAGAGAAAATAACATGACATAAAGTCACAGTGGAAACAATGTACAAAAACCAAGGGACACCACACACCAAACGGCACAACACCAGTCTATCCCAGAAGAGACAGAAGCCAAGTGTCTAAAGATTAAACAGGCACCACAAGAGGGAAAGGATCCTTTTTAGGTTTCATCAGATGACCTTAAGAGAGGACATGAAACATGTCTACTGTGTTGAACTTTACAGGACAGCCAAAAATGGTGAGAGGCAGTCAGTCTCCCAGATAGTCAAACCCTAGGCTATGAATGACATTATAGTTGATAACCAACACCTTGAATTGCATCCAGGAGCTTACTGGTAACTAGCACAGTTTGCATGGGTATTAGTTGGGTGTATCAAAGTGTGCCGATAGCTGCTTGCACCACTGCATTCTGGATCAGTTACAGCTTGCAAGTGATCTTCAAGGACAGCAGGCAGAACCTCCTGGTCTCTGAGGATAAATTAGCACCATATAGATTCATCCATGTATTACCACCCCACCCCCAAGAGGCTTTAATCAGCCACGAGGGACATGGCTCTAACAAACAAGTGGCCAGATGAACAATCATAAGGTTCCTGTCATATTAATAAACAGGAGAGGTGAGATCACTGAATCCTAAGGCAGTCCACAAATCAGGGGCCTTGGGTCAGACTTTTCCAGAGCTATTAACATCAACTGGAACCAGCCCTGGAGAAAGGAAGAAAACCACAAACTCTTCCTGCACCATGTACAGCCTGGTCTTAGTTTCTCACCATATTTCCCTATGCCTCTCACTTCTTGGATAATAATATCTGCCCTATGTCAGTTGTCCTTCCCAGTCTCTTATCTTTTGTCCTCTAAAGACCCCAGAAAATCTTTAGCAACCTATCAATCTCCTTCAGACATCATTCATCACAGCCACCTCCCCCGCTGCTTCTCAGCAGGTTCAGGGCGGCCAGGTTCTCACACACTTAGCAGTATACACAGGTCAGCTGCGAGGACCAGGTGAATCCAACCAAGCTTCTGCCACTCCAATTCTCACCATGACACCACAAGCCATCTGCTTGTTAAGAGACCAGTCTGCTTCATCTGCAAGCCTTCATGTCACACAATGTCTCCCATTCGGTTGCGCTACACTCTTTTGGGTAGGCCCTCAAAACTTACTGCTATGAGCTGAGACTCCACCACTTGAACCCAGGGGGAACTGCACCGAATGAAGCCAAGATTGCATACCCAAAGGCCTGTTCCGCTTCTACTAGAAAGTGGTCAAATTGTTTCTCCCCCTCCTCCATAGGACAACGTCCCATTCTTCTTCTACTCATATCTGAAACCTTCACTCCCCCAATCAGAATGCAATCTAGCACTGCAACCCAAAGTCCACCCAAGTGCTTCCAAAACAAAAATAGCAACAGCAGCAAAAGCTAATTATACTTCTGCCCAACAGTTATCCAACTTTCTCCCAATCATCACCTTTGGGGGTGGGAGAACCCTAAACATTTTAAAGCTTGTATCAAAATGCTGATTTTCCTTTTTGGGGGGTAAGTGTTATGCATAAAAAGTATACCTGATATTGAAGTGGAAACTGTCGTGGAAGTGGTGCTGGCCGCTGTAGCTACTGTAGCTAATGGGGTGAACAGAAAGCGCTGAATGGTACCATTTGGCATAGCGGCTTGCATCAGTTGCTGACCTGGACCTGGGATTACCGTCACACCTTGTGGGATCAACTGCAACTGCCCAGTTGTCTGACCCTGACCCTGAATTACTACAGTTAATCCCTGACTGCCACCCTAAGAGGAAGATAAGACAAAAAATACAAAGTAAAAGTTATTAATGTCAGTAAAAGAGCCAAGGCTGCTTTATGTTCTGAACTGCAACCTCGTAAGAGTTAATATGGACATTGCAATCTGCACGGTCTACAATGTAGATGTTTTCTAAAAGAAGAAAATTTCCTACCAATAGTCATAGCATAAACCCGTGAAAATTTAAAACCGAAAGGAGAAACTTTGATATCATGATGTGAATCTCTTTATAACACCTCACAACTTGCGTTTCAAGCACCCAAATACAATGCATACAGTGTGCAAAAAGCAGAGAATTGAAACTAAGATGGTGAAAAATATCTCTAAAATGAGGATAACATTTATAAGCACTCTGTAGTTTCACTTTATAATAAAATTTACCGCTTGGAAAGAGCTATAGTCTTTTTTTCTGAATACATGGTTCATTCTAAAACAGCTGGGCAACAACAATTCCCCAAACCCCATTTGGCAGCTTCTGGAGATTCTGAAACCGTGTTGCTGAAATTCAGCGGTCTATCACTGAATGCTGAGTTCTCTCTGCCTGAGGCACTCCCTGATAAAGATATCTTTTTTGAGGTACTTATTGTGATCTTTTGCTCACTACAGGAGTCCCCTTCTCTCAAACCATGACTGCTTACCTGTCCTTGCGTGAGCTGTGTAAGCTGCGCCATGGTAAGCTTCACCTGTCCCTGTTGAGGCCGAGGAGGATGTGGTGGAGTGGCTTGTGGCTGCAGGTGCTGTGAAGGTATTCCTGCAGTTGTTGACACCTTTTGGCTGGCAGAAACTGTAGTAGGACTAGACACAGCTGTTGACACAGGCTGACCTCTGATGATCTGGGTGACCACTTGTTGTGTTTGGCCTGTATTAACACATCACAGGATTTTACAACCCTTTGGCCATAACTCTTATGAAAAAATTAACCCACCGAATCATTTAAAAAACTTCAATAGTAAGATCCATTAATCAGAAAAATCAACAGTACACTGTTTAACAGAATCAGAGTTGGTTTCTTCAAAGGGCTGAAAATAGTTTATATTGTCACACAGTTAATAATATTCTGATGAATTATTTTTTTTAACGTACTGAATGCAATTGTTTATAGTACAGAATGTACAGAAATGTTCAATTTATTCTGACGCTCCGAGGGGACTTGGGAATTGTGTATCTCAAACAGATCTTCCAATGCTGCAAGGCAAATGTGTTTGAAACAGTAGAGACTTTTAATAACCTTTTGTGATTGATGTTAACTATTCAAAAAAGAACAAAGATTGTACTAGCATGAGTTCTTTGCCTGAGCCTAAGCATCAGTTTTGATCCCATTTGATTCAAATGGGAAAAAGGAACTATGTATTACAAAATGCAAGTGGCCATTTAACTTTTAGTTCTGGTAAGAGTGATTGAATCTAAAGCTCTTAAGTGTTATCAATTATTTAAATACAAATCCTTCAACCTGGACAAGTTTGAATAAGTGGGAATGATACAGAAGAAAATTCAAAATGGAGAAACAAACCACAACCTCCACACACTGGAAAATATTTTAAAAAATAACCTACTGGTTGGAATAACACCTTGCTGTACTACTACAGGTGTTCGGATGATGGTCTTTCCTAGAGCTGACTGCTGAAGAGGTGCTCTTATGACCGTCATTCCAGGCCGAAGAGGTGTCCCAGGCATTACCTGTACAAGTTACAAACAAACTGTTCAACTTTTTCTTATCCTGCAAAGAACAGCAGATATGCTAAAAGTAACTTATACATATAGATTTAAAATTGTGTAAGGTTACAAAACAAAGCTATGAAAATAAAGCCACACGGAAGCCACAAGAAAGCTTTTTCAAAATCAAATTGCATTTTTTTTTGTATTTAAACGTCTCTTTTGTTCATATGCTAACATGTTTTTTTGCATATAGCTTCATTCAACAGCAGCAGTAACTGCAGCATCTCTTCCCAAAATGACAGCCGGTTTATGATTTAAAAAATGCAAATGACATATTCTCAGACATTTCATATCTGAGTAAAGCAATCTAGCCCGGATATCCTGAGACAGTAACATCTGAATCATATGTCACCCAGAACTGCAAGTCAGTATTGCCCCTGGTCAACTGAAGCAACCAAAAAAGACTGGATTTCAATGTATTACAGTACTGATTAAAAGATAAAAACTGAAAATCATCCCGAAGTCATTCAAACAGCTCCTGTATTATCCTAATAGAAGAAAGAGTGAAACTTACTTGTGAAGCACTTGTTGTACAAACAGTCCCTGTATTATTTGGCCTAATAGTTACAGTTGCTGTCCTTGGCTGGAATGAAGTAAATGTTTGTTGGTTTGCTCCAGTAGTTGATGGAATGATGCCCAACACTTTTTGCTGCACCTGAACTACACCTATTGGGAGAGCAATGTATTTATTAATTTAAAAGCGCTGCCAAGTCACAAGATAACACACATGCTGTTTAAAATGTTACTCTGATGGTTTTTTTGTTTTAAAGATGCCAACTTTTAAAAAAATCGTCTCACAAATGACAAGGATTAGACTTGTGAATTAAATAACATTTTGGCTGAACAGGTCTGTCCTGCATTCGTAATGTTGAATACAGTGAATACAAACATTTAATACTTTTGCAGGGTGGGGGTTGGTTTTTGCCATCAACCACGGTGTCCTTCTGGACAGGCTTTAGGAGTTTGGAGTGGGAGGCACTGTGTTACAGCCTCTGTGGCCAGTTCTAGTCTGTGTTGCAGAAGAGGAGAGGTCGAGACCGAAGGTCCCTGCAACGTGGGATGTCCCAGGGCCCTCATCTCTTTTTTTTAACACCTATATTAAACTGCTAAGGGAGGTCATCAGTGTGGTGTGGTGGTGTCATCAGTATACTGATGATACCCAGTTATATATCTCCACCCCTAGCTGGACAAGAAATGTTACAATGGTGTCAACTCGCAAAGCATCCCTGCTGGTCAAGTGCTTGGAGGCTGCAAGGGTCTGGATGGGGAGGAACCAACTTTGACTCAAACCTAGCAAGACGGAATGACTTTTGGGTTTTTGGCTCTCTAGGCCCAGATGACATTCAATCTCTGACTCTATATGGGGTGGCATACCCCCTGCCCCCCGGACTGACTTGGTTATACAATTTGTATCTCTTAGACTCATGGCTCCTACTTGAGGATCAGGTGGCAACCATGGTGTGTGTGTGTATCATTTGCATCTGCTGTGCTAACTGTGCCCTTCCCTGGCCTGGGAGCCTTTCCTCACAGACAGGTCACTCATTGTAATGGACCATGGGGATGAGGAAGAAAGGTTGCCTAGGGAACAATCAGACAAATGGGGGAGGAGCCCATAGTCACTTAACAGTCATAGAAAGATACTCAGGAAGGACCTGACTTAACTGATCAGACATTTAAAAGTGGTGGTAGGAATGTTTGCTTGCAAGATTCTGTTAATGCAGCCTTACAATAAAGTAGATTTAGCTCATGTAGTCGTGTTTCCTGCCTGGTTTTCCTGAGAGGGCTGACACTCATGTCTTGGTCACTTCCTGCTTTGGATTACTGAAACACCCTCTATATGGAGCTGACTGCCCTTGAAGACCACACAACTAGTCCAGAATGCAGTGGTAGCACAGTGATGGATGTCCCTAGGTTTATCTTTTTAACACCTCTCTTGTGCAAACTGCACTGGCTTTCAGTTTCCTTCCAGATGCAATTCAAGGCGCTGCTTATTAACACTCTAAATGGCACAGGGCCAAGTTACAACAAATAACATAATAATGGAGTTGGAAGCGATCTTGGAGGTCTTCTAGTCCAACCCTGTGCTCAAGCAGGTGATCCTATACCATTCCAGACAAGTGGCTGTCCAATCTCTTCTTAAAAACCTCCAGTGATGGAGCACCCACAACTTCTGCAGTTACCTGCAGGAGCCCTCTTCCTAAGGGCAACTACCCATCCTACCAATTCAGTTAGGGTGGGCACACTCCTAGTCTCTTCCTTAAACATTGCCATCTTGTGGGATCAGGAAGTGTGCTTTTTCATAACCCCTGCCCTATGAATTGCTTTCCCCTTGAAGTTCAGCAGGCCTCTACTTCCTAGCTTTCCAAAAAGCATTAAAGACCTGGTCTTAACCCCAAGTGCTAGGACAGGGTGAGATGGACGAGAGGATTTAACCGAAAGACTGTATTTTGGAAGTTCTGCTTTAGTACCAGGTTTTTAAATTTTATGGTATTAGAAATATGTGTATTACGTTGTTTTATTATTGATGCTGTTTTAATTGTGATGGGGAGGCAGAGTTTGACATGACATAAATGTTACAAATAAATAAATAAATAAATAAATAATAGACAATAGCTAAACTTGATTTCATTCATGTTTAAAGATAATAAAAATTAAATATAGTGAACGTGATTATTTTCCAGTAGTACATGTAATAATAAACCCCTTGTCAGATTAAAAAATTACAATTTGGGCCTTTATTTTGTTATTGGCTTCCTTTAATGTCTACCATGGATAAGTCGTATACTGACACTGATTTTAAACACCATGTTTCTCACTTCAGACTGTGAAAGGCAACTGCATGGGAATTTATAGATGCCAATGTGAACAAATGCCAGTCAGAGAAATTAAAACAGAGCTTATGAACAAATCCCAAGTAAGTAATCCCACGACCCTTCTCTAAAGAAGGTCATAGATAATTTACTAGGAAGCCCCCAATTTAAAAAAAAAAAGGAATTTAGTTTTTCATGACATTTTCCTACCTCCTTGAGTAGCTGGCACATTAACAGCAACTATTTTGCTATTTGCAGGAAGAGGCAGCTTTGTAATCACTTTGCCCGCCATGGTTACTGGACTGCTGGCAATCTGGAAAGTCTGACCACTGCTAGATATGGTGGTTGCTGATGTAGCAGCCGTGCTGGTGGCTAATAAACCAGAAATTGGGGCCAAAAACAAACAAAAAATCCCAATGTATATGTGTAGATTTCTTTTGACAGTTAACTCACATCAATAAATCAATCAATAGCAACAATGTTTCTATTTTATTCTTCTGCCCAGATGACATCATTATATAGTGCAACTGCATTCACCTGGACTTTTAAATACACAGCCTTCATTAAAGAAAGGCTAAAGAATCTTTTTTTAATTAGAGTTGGAGGGCAAGACTAAGTTTTATAAAACTATGGATGTGGTAATGCATAAAAACATTTTCAATATTTATTACAACATTTAAATTAATTTAAGTACCAATTCTTTGGGGTGTGGAAGTCGTTGGAACAAGCTCCTTGCTCTAAGACCTTATGGCAAGTCAAAACTGATATATAAATTAACAGCTGGTTGACGCTTATGAACTCAAAAGAAGATAGCTTTCCCTCAAATAATTTTCTCCACGAATGGGGGGTCATCCTGTATTTTTCCAGAATTCAATAACAGAGGAAGATATAATTGAAAGCAGGGAGTGGTGCGGTGGCCTAGAGTTGGAGCTCTCTCCTCACAATCAGGAGGCTGTGAGTTCAATCCTGGGTAGAGGCAGATATTTCCTTCTCTGGGCACACTGAGAATATATCTGCTGAAAAAAACCTCTGCATTGACGACAGGAAGGGTATCCGGCCAGTAAACATTCAGCTCCATTCAGTTGCCCAGAGTCCATCCCACAAAGGGATTATGGGGTCGTTAAAAGATGATATAACTGAAAGCAGGCAACTATTGCAGGAGGAGAAAATAATTGAACTGGTGACAGCCACTTTGGTGTGTGTAATGGTTAAGGTGCTGGCCTAGAAATCAGGAGACTGTGAGTTCTAGTCCCAGCTTAGCCACGAAAGCTGGCTGGGCAACTTTAGGTCAGTCACTCTCTCTCTCTCTCAGCCCAACCCATCTAATTGGGTGGTTATTTGTGGAATATAGGAGGAGGAAGGAGTATTAGCTAGGTTTGCCAGTTTGGCAACATAGGGAGGTAATAAAGGAAGGTAAAGCATGAGAAAAGGTGAAAGTGTCACCTTACTTCAAGGGAATGACACATGCGCATCATCCCTACCCTCCTTTTGTTCTCTGCCATATGCAGAAGATGAGTCTGCAAGACAGGCATCTCTATCCTTTCTCTATCCCTATACAATCTCCATTACAGACTTTCACCCTTAACACAGGTTGGAAGAAGGAGAGAAGGCGATGCCCGATGCCTTGTAACAGGAGCCACTGAAATCAGTGGGGCTTACAACACAGAATCAGCATACACAACATTCCTTGTGGTTTGTTGCCCAGCACAAAGAATATATTTCCTTGTTACAAAAGAGAAGGGGGAAAATCCTCAATATCCCAAGGATTTGTTTCCATGATTTATATCCCAATTTAATGGAAGAAACTACTAGGCTGAACACATACACCCTCAGCATCCCTTCCTTGAATTAAAACCACCACACAGAATTCTAAGAATCTCCTTCCTTTTAAGCATGTGTACAGGTAGTCCTCAACTTACAATCATTCATTTAATGGCTATTCAAAGTTTACAATGGCACTGAAAAAAAGTGACTTATGTCCAGTTTTCACACTTATGACTGTTGCAGTAGGCCTGTGACCACATGAATTCTGGCACTTGGCCACTGGCATGCATTCATAACAACTGCACTGGAGTCACGTCATCTTGCCACTTGGCTTCCGACAAGCAAAATCAGTGAGAGAAGCCACATTCATTTAATGATTCACTTAACAAATATATCTCAGTGTGATCCATCAAAGGCAATTTTTAACCTTCCCAGTTGGCTTCTGACCAGCAAAGTCTGTGGGAGAAGCCAGATTCACTTAATGACCACATGACTGACTTTTAACAAGTGTGTCTCGGCTTGATCCAACAAAGGCAATTTTTAATCTCTTGTAAGCAGTATACAAATATATTATGCTGACAAAATGCACTGCCATCATACACGACGGCAGAATCTGTTTTTGGAAGAACACTCTAATTAGGCTTAATAATCCCAGGACGCAGCCTACACCAGTCACACAATCGTCTTCAGGGCAGTTAGTGTGATGGTTCTGCTTTTCAGCTGACATCCCCAGGAGAAGCTTTCTGAGCTGCACTGTTCAGGTGACGGCAATGCCAGGTTATGCAAACAGCAACTCCGTAAAACTATCTCTTAGGTGTAGCCCCCTCAGCAGCTCCCCATAATTCCAAAGACCATAGCTGGCACCCCTGGTATAAGTAAGCTCCAATATTGTAAATAAAAACTTGTTACTACAGATCCAAGTTAAGACAACCCATGGAGAGTATATTTTAACTAAGTCATTTACCTGTTGAAGGCTGGCCTTGTTTAACCCAGGTAGCAAAAGTCTGGTGGAAATTCTTGTTCTGCTGGAATGTTACTGTAGCTGGGGATCCCATTTTGGTGGCCAGCACTACTTTGGCTCCACTGGGCATGGAGCGTGGTAATGGGCCTACTACAACTTTCTGAGGAGTGGAGACTGTTGTCACAGCACTGCTAGTTGTAGTAGCTGTAGCAGCTCCACACACGACAGGCACCTGCTTCTGTTGTTCCAGACGCTTCTAAGAGAGTTAAACATCATGATATCACAAAGAACAGCTTCCATTCACCCATGCAACTGTATTATAATTCTTATCCCAACATACAAAGGTGGACATCATTTGTAATTAAGAGATGTACAGGGAAGAGGGACAAAAGAAAGCAAGGTCATATCATGCATATGAGCAAAATGTAGTGGGTTTTGTTTTTTTGGAGGGGAGGGGGTGTATTTTTCTATTTCAGCAATCATACCAGACGTGGTCCCAAGAATAAGAAAAAGTAGATTTGAGATCTGGCCTAAAAGTTGCCCATCCCTTATATAGACCAGGAAAACTAAGGCTTAATTTCATTCATATTTTTTGGAACCAAGCACTATTATCAACATTGTTAACTCTCAATAATGTTTTTCTGCTCAACTCTTTTTTCTGCTATGTTTTCAAAATGGACTGTGATGTATGGATGTGTGTGTGCATGGATGTGGATGTGGACAGATAAACAACTTTGACAGACTCAGTCCTCCAATCTGAACAGATGAGTATTACCATGCCTGGCTGCTGTCTCCACCACTATGGAGAAATGTGTGTGCGTGCATGTATGGCTGTATATTTATTTTCTTTCCAGAGTAGGCATTAGAGTTTCATTTTTTAATGTGCACCAGTGTGTTCACAGAAAAAAAGTGACAATAAAGGTTATCTTATCAAAAACAGCTGGACAATTATGTAAATATGCAGATACAACTGTGTAATAAATGTACAAAAGATAAGCTCACTCACATCATTCTTCAGGACATGCCACTAATTTAAGATAAAATATTTTATAAAGTAAAGCCAAAGTAATGGACACATTGCCATTACAAATTTTTAAACTACTATTAGAATACAAAAACTGTTATCCACCGAAGTCCTGACCATATGAAACCTGCTATATTGTAATATAGCAGCTAAGAAACTGACATACAAAGAATATCC
Source organism: Ptyas mucosa (assembly GCA_012654045.1). Lineage (NCBI taxonomy): Eukaryota > Metazoa > Chordata > Lepidosauria > Squamata > Colubridae > Ptyas > Ptyas mucosa. The sequence continues at coordinate 6,729,138 of WNWU01000020.1, forward strand.
CTAGAGCTCCTCCTTAGATTGGTAGCATTTCTGTAACTTGGCACTTTGAAACTCTAATTTTTGTAGCATCGCTTTAGGATGGCATTCATGAAAAGCAATACATATTTCTGTAAGTTAATTAATTCTGTCCTGCCTGAGATCATAGTCATGGTTTTTGTCAAAGGATCCCCAAACCTTTAAAGCAAATGTTCAGCAGCAGTCAAGAGCCTTGGATAGTACAGTGGTCTAAAGCCCTGTTATTAACATCAGCTGCCTGCAATTATTGCAGGTTCGAATCTCACCAAGGCCCAAGGTTGACTCAGCCTTCCATCCTTTCTAAGGTAGGTAAATTGAGGACCCAGTTTGTGGGGGCAATAAGCTGACTTTGTATAAATATACAAAAAAGTATGAAGGCTATTGCTTAGCGCATTGTAAGCCGCCCTGAGTCTCCGGAGAAGGGCGGCATATAAATCAAATTTAAAAAAAAAAAGAGTTGTTCAAGTTGGGAGTGCCTGGCCAATATTTGAGAAGCTTTTCATACAATTCCTGCTTCTCTTCGAAGCTCTTGTATCCGATTCCCCACTCACCACTTGTAAGAAAAAGCACTGGCACCAATTTTTTGGTAGCTTTCTAAGAAAGAATGTGTGAGGAAAGAGAAGCTGTCAGATGACTTTTGAGATTCTATATCTGGGGCCCTCTTTTGCATGGACTGGCAGCATCCAGCTCAGTTGGCACTTTTTACTTGAGAGAATTCCTCCACAGAACATCCAATTCACCAGATTCCACAACATGGAGAGCTCTGGATCCAACCCATTGTAATATGCAGTACTTGGAACACTCTGTGAAGTCTTTTATTATGACGGTGAAAATAAAAATTTTAAGTATTCAATCAGGGGTGTTTTTCTTAAGTAACAGAGTCCGATTTTTTAAAAAATCCTCTTATTTGATACTACATTTTTAAAGACAACAGGGCCTGCAGTTATTATGTAAGATTTTAATTGGGCAATATTATTTTATGGCATACTGCAGGCACTTTGGATAAAGCTGCAATTCTAGGTAACTGAGATGACAGAGACTTTATCTTGAACAACTGTTTGTACGTCGCCTAGAATCGCTGGGAGCGAGTAGTTGGCTATATAAGTTTTTTAAATAAACATATGGATCCGGAAGAAGTTATTAATCTAGTGGACTGGACTCCACATATGGATCCGGAAGAAGCTATTAATCTAGTGGATTGGACTCCTTCACTATCAGGCTAGAGAAAACTGCCACAGAGATTACAGAAGGGAGAGTTTAGTAAATGGTGAACATTTCCAGGAGGGAAAGGCATTCCCTTTCTCAGTAGGAAAAACATGGTACGCTTCCACTTAAAGAAGCCATCACTTGATCTTTAGAGAACATTTCTGAGAATATGTGTACAGCTGCAGTGACTTCTGAAATGAAATGGGTTCTCTGAATCTCTTTGAGACAGGATTCAGGCCCAGATATGGAGCAGAAATAGCAAAGGTCATCCCTGTCTGTATGGGATGAAGTTGCATCAATAAACAAACAATAGCCCTGATCCCAACTGGACAAGAGAAGTAGCAAAGCTCGTGACTTGGAGTCTACGTAGATATGGATAGGAAAAAACGGTTTTAAACTCCACCCTAGCAAAATGTAGTGGCTGTGTATTAGGAAGCTAACAATACAGAAATTAGTTCTCAATAGAGGCTGTGCTACCCCAGACAGAGCTAACTTGCAGTCTGAGGGTTTTCGGGATCCCCCAGTAGTAGATAATAGCCAGGACTTTTGCATAATTGTATTTGATGCATCAACTCTCGTCGTTCTTGAATAAGGAGGCATAGTGCCTATTCAGTACTGCCCTTGTCATCATCTACCTAGATTATTGCAATGATTCCTAGATAGGTTGCCCACCTGTCCATCCAGTATGATCTGGAAGAGAAGGCTCCTAAAGTCTCTTCTCCAAGGGAATTAAGTGGCATACAAGTTATAGGAAGATTATGAATCAATTTTGTAAATAAAGGCTTCTGAAAATCTGATATATACTTTTCTGTGTGCATATGTATGCAAGGATATCCATATTATTGAGTGGTTTCTGACAGCTGAAATCTTTTATTAATACGAATATAGTTTTAATTTGTGTTGCTATACTGTAATATTTAACTAAAAGTTGGTATGAAATAGCATGTCTGCTAGAGAAGTAAGGACTGAACACTTTCCTAGAGTGTTTAAAAGAAGTGTTTTTTATGTCCTTGTCAATAATGCACACGAAAAGAGGGTGTTCTAATTAATCATTTTTTTCTCCCATTTTGCTTTTGCTATTATTGCTTATTTTGTTCATGAATGCCAAATCCAGCAACAGGTGTTCTGTTTCATTTTATATTAATACATAGCCTGACTTGGGTGAGCGTTTCACTTGGAAAAGCAAAATGGACATAACACAAAGAACCAATGACACGTAAGAGGAAAAGCAACTGTTAAAAAGAAATTTAGGAAAATGACAGAGTTAATTACCAGACAGATGTCAGCCTTGGGTGCATGTTTCATTCACAGCAGATTAATTCTCTATCAAAGGTTATATAAATATATCTAAGAACCCCATTTCCATTCCAACATGGAAGTGTTTCTGATTGCATACTTGGTACAACGCCAAAAGTTACATTCACCAGACCCTGCCAAATTAGATATTCTGTCAACATCTACCTTAATAGCTTTCCAACAAAAATTTGGAGAGGCATACAACCCTGCGGAAAAGCTTCCACATGAAGTGTAATGTAAGCAAGTATAACAAATGTCAAAAATCTGAAGTACTAATTTATATTCCCATTATGGCGTTTCATATAGTTTTACGCATAAGAACATAAGAAAATGTTCAAGGAAGACACACTTCCATGCTAATTTGCTAACTGTACATAAATGCAAACTTTTTACAGGTGGGACTTCTAAAAGGCTACCCCACCTGTTGGGCAGCCAATCGTTGCTGTTTGAGTTGAGCCTCCATTTGAGCCTTGAATTCCTCTGCCTTCTTCTGTTCACTAACCTTAGCCTGTTGTTCAACTGCCTGGGCCTTTTCCTTCTCCACCCTGCAAAAGAGAAGTATAGAAAATACTGAGCATTATCAAGGAATTACAATTTTTATATCAAGAGAACTAATTTCCAAGCTATTAGTACAATGCATCTTAAATTCCTGAAATTTTCAAATGTCAATATGATCTAATCTTATAAATTATTCTTCCTTTTGAAATATTTTATGAATGCCCTTAAACCTGGTCCTCTGCAAGTCTAGAGGAAACTTGGATCTAATGAAAATTTCCTGCTGTGAGAAAAAAAGGAATGTCTCATTACATTTTCCCCATGTAGCTCCGGGTTGTTCTTCCTACGTCATTCCCATGACAAGAGAATTGGAGAATTCCATTCATATCCTTTAGAACCAATTGTTGACCACCTCTGAATCTAATTCAAAACATTGCCTGCAATATCTGATTTGCCTGCTGCATTGGTTGAACTATCTTAATGTCCATATGACAAAGTTTACCTAGATGAAACAATGGATGATATATCTTTAGTAAGTGAAGTAGGGGTTTAAAGCTTAAAAACTAGCTCAGAAGAAAGGTGCCCAAGCTGAGCCGGGGAAGGTAACCCAATGCATCAATTCTGATTAGCACCAGATAATACTGTTATTGTGGTAGGATTTATGGAACTCACTGTACGACAAATATGGAAGGACTCTATTGCCTTGTGTTAAAATAAGCCAGGCAACTCCTAAAAGAAGCACAAAAAAATGAAGGCAAAGAAAGTCATAGGATATAAAGCTACAAAATGCTATTGTTACTTATTTATTAAATTTATAATGCTGTCCATTCCATTAATAAGGCAAATTTTGATCTAATGATGAGATAAATGAAAAGGGTAGGGATACTGAAATTTGGCAAGTTTCCACTTTTCAAAATTTGATTTTCTTGAATACAATCAAGTTTTAAAAAAAGGAAACCTGGAAAAACTAAACAAGATTTTGGACCCGAGTAGAATTACCACAAAGCTGGGGAAAGAAAGCATATACAAAAGAAAGTAACTATGCAAAAGAATGAATAGAAATGAAAAAATAGGAAACAAAAGTGACTGTAGAGTTTTATTAACTAGAATCAGTTTAATAGCCTCAACAGCTATTTTTTTTTAACATTACATTCATTGAAATGAAGAAACAATGGTTATCAAGAAGGGTATTTTTTTCCTGTTTGTATTTCCTGAACTGCACTTACAGTTCTGTGATTTTCACTTTGAGTTTCACTTTGTTAAACCAACTAGCATAACTCAAATGCATTCAAATATTTACCTCAGTATAGCTAGAACAGGTTTCAGTTATCACCTTACCTTTCAGAAAATGCTTTTATCTCCCATAATTCCAACTCCTCCTCTGCCACCCAGGTTTCAATGATGACTGGTCCTGTTTGTTTTGGTGTTTCTGGCCTTTTGGGCCTCAAAGCACTGGATCTAAGACCCTTCCTCTGAGGGGTTGGCGTTTCTGACAAAAAAGAGACATCGATCAATTCTCAGTTAAATATCAGTATGAACATAGGTCATGTTCATCCAGCTAGGTTATTGGTGTATTTTATTCACATGTTTACCTTTGGGGGCCTCTGGAACACCAATAGGACAAATAATTTTCCGTATGCAGTACTCTGATCGAATCCCATATGGTCCAACATCTCTCCGTTTGATTATTTCAGTTGTTGTAATTTCCATTTCTGATGTTTCTAGAAATATATTTGAACATTCATTCACCCATGTAAAAAGACATTACCACAATGTTATCTGAAAACGGCACACAGTTTGTTTTAGCATATATGCAGAACCCTGCCCTCCCTCTAAAAAAACCCCTCTACTAGTACTTCACATTTAACCTCCATTATTGATTTTAAAAAGTTTAAATCAATTGTGCAGTATATCAGGATGCTCTTTAAAATTTTGTAACTTCAAGCTTAAGTTACTGATTAGGTGAACCTCATAATGAAAGTGAAATGAAGTACAGAATTGTGACTAATATTACTGGATTTTACGTGTAGTCCTCAACTTACAACCATTCGTTTAGTGACCAAAGTTGCAACAGCATTGAAAAAAGTGATTTATGAGCTTTTTTCATTCTTACGACTGTTACAGCATCCCCGTGATCACATGATCAAAATTTGGGCCCTTGGCAATGTATTTATGAGAGTTGTACTGTATCATGTGATCACCATTTGCAACCTTCCCAGCAGGCTTCCAACAAGCAAAGTCAATGGGGGAAACCAGATTCGCTTAACGACCAAATGATTCGTTAATTTGTTAATGAATTACAGTGATTCACTTAACTGTGGCAAAAGGGTCATAAAATGAGACACAAATCATTTAACAAATGCCTTAGCAAGAGAAATTTGGGTAATTGTGGTTGTAAGTCTTACTTTTATTTGATGAAAATAGCTGCATGTTTTGAACATCTTTAAGATAATATGCAGAATAGCTATAATTTTAATAATATTACCCTGTTTCCCCGAAAATAAGACTTCCCCTAATAAGCCCAATAGGGCTTTTGACCACATGCGCTAAAATAAGTCTCCTCCTGAAAATAAGCCCTCTCCGAAAATATTTAAATGCAGAGCTGGAAATCAGGTAAGATGGCAAGAAGAGCCCCATCTTGCTCCATGCGCCCCAAAATAATAAGACCTCCCCAAAAATAAGGCCAAGTGAGGTTCAAAAAAATATAAGACAGGGTCTTATTTTTGGGAAAACATAGTAATTATTTAAAAATAATAATTAAAGAGTAACAGAACAGACAAAAAAGAAAAGTCTGCTGCAATTTCTAACTGCAAAAGATTAAAATGAATGAGAAACATTCTACCAGGCCAGAAAATGAGTAACTCATTGACTAATTCAGAACTCTGCCTTTTACGGCCCTTGAACCAACTTTAAAAAACTTTTGTAAAGCAAATAGTTGAGATCTGCATCTTGCCTCCAAATGCAAAAAAAGGGAAATGCCTTTTAATATTGTCATGCCCAAACAAATTCTGGTCTGGAAAAGTACACTGACAACGATCAAGACTCAATCCCAAAGTCCATGGTATTCTCCCTCAGTATCTTCTTGCAAATGTTAAGTAGTGCAGGTTTATCAATTAAATGTCTAATATATTAATTAATTAATTAAATCTTTATGCCACCCATCTCCCCTCTAAGGTGACTCTTGGGCAGCTTACAAGTTAAAATAAGTAAAAAATAATTAAATTATTAAAACATTAAAAAACTATACAGAATAGAATATTATTAAAACTCTACTAAAACCAAAACTAAGAGAGTTTTAACTGGTTTTGCACTGGTTTTTACACTGTTTTCTTTTTAAAAAGTTATTCTGATGATTGGTTTTTAAACTGACATCTGTCTTCTGTATACTGAAACTCTGGAAATTGACAGAGATGCTTATGGTATTTCTGACTCTAACAAAAAGTTATCCTTCAGTTCCAAGATACTGGCTCAATCACATACACTGGGCCCCAGGCTTCACCACAAAACCAGGTTTTTAGGGCCTTACAGAAAACCACTAGGGACACAGCATGTCCAATCTCCAGGGAATGCCGTTATGCTGAACTCCTAATATTGATGGAATACTTAAGGAGTGAAAGACTTAATAAAAATGAGCCTGATGAGCTAAAAGTCAAATTACAGATTATATTTATATTCAGATATAAAGTCCTAATAAGCAATGTTCTACGGAAATGAGTATCAAGAACTTGGCTATTCTTCCCTTCTGTTTGCCCAGCAACAAAGACCACTCTTAAATCTGTTAAACCAGTATTATAATATTCCAACAGACAAGATGCAGCTCTCTACAAACCAGCAATGCAAACCAGTTTGCAGTTTTAGTTTATAGGAAATATTTTAACCAGTTCCCCCAATTTAGATACCACAGAAAACCCATGGTTAAATGAATTGTGTTGTCTTTTATGCTTGAGTTTGGTTTCTAATACCAGGGAATTGTTTTCTCTCAAACCAATGTCAGCATGCTTTGAATTTTCTGTTCAACAGAATCCAGGTATGATGCAATACTAGAGTGTGTCAGTGGTCGGCATTTCTGGGTATCTTCTTTTTAATAAATATCTTCCCACTTAAACAACAACAATATCCAACTTTCTTGCCATATACATTTTTTTAGTCTGTGTTTAGTAGTGTGACCACAGTACTGTGTTTTATTTTAAATCACAGACTGAAATTAGTTTCAGTTTCATTCACATACATCCAAGTGTGACATATTGGGTGGGAATAAACCCAAAAGAGAATTTCATAATAATAATTGATTTCAGAGTTCTAGTTCCCATAATGTATTATGCATTTTGAAAAACTTTTTTAATTATCTGAAAGTCAACTCTACCTGTCCGTGTAGTTCCACCTCCTGGTGGAGGTTTGGCAGCCATGTCATCCCACTTTAGGCATGCCCAGAGTAACCTCAACATGAGGCTTACCCCTGCCAAAGATTTTACAGTCTGAAGTCGGTACCTGGAAAAAAACCAAAAAGAAATTCATTGGCTAGCCACCTTCAATATGCTAAAAGAAACAGCTTAAATGCCATAGATCCGTGATGGCGAATCTGTGGCACGAGTGGCCATATCAGTGGGCACGCCAGCTCAGCTCTGGTGCACATGCGCGCACCGGCCAGCTGATTTTCGGGCCTTCTGGGCCCACCAGAAGTAGGGAAACAGGCTGTTTCCTGCCTCTGGAGGTGCTGGGGGTGGGTGGGGAAGGCCCATTTTTCTTTCTTACCTGGCTCCAGATCTTCTCTATGCATCTGCGGAGGGTGAAAACAGCCTTTCCCACTCCCTCGGAGGCCCTCCAAAGGCCTGAAACGACCCATTTCCTAACTCCCGATGGGACAGGAAGTGACGTTTTTTGCTGTCCCCAGCCTCCAGACTCCTAGAGAGGCTGGGGACAGCAAAAAAAGTCACTTCCTGTCCCACCAGGAGTTGGGAAATAGGTCGTTTCAGACCTTTGGAGGGCCTCGGAGGGATTGAGAAAGGCTGTTTTCGCCCTTCCCAGATAAATAGAGAGGATCTGGAACCAGGTAAGAAAAGAAAAAACGGGCCTACCAGCCATCGCGTGCCAGGAGCGCGGAGTGGATGGGTGTTGCGTGTGCATGCGCAGGGCAGGGCGCATAGAATTATTGGTGTGGCCACACACGCGCATGACCCTCCCCCGCCCCCCCTCTCCTGGCACGCAATGGCAAAAAGGTTAGCCATCACTACCATAGATCTTCTGAGATAAAATTAATATTTTCTTTCCATCATAGTTAAAAATGGAGTGTATTTTCATATATAGAAACATACATAGTACTAGCAGTGATTACAGACAATCTTTGACTTACAACCATTTGTTTTAGAGACCATTTGATGCTACATTGGCACTGCAAAAAGTGATGTATGACCATTTTTCACTTTTACGACCGTTGCCGCATCCCCATGGTCACATGATCAAAATTTGGACACTCAACAACTGGCTCATATTTATAATAGCTGCAGCGTCTTGGGGTCATGTGATACCTTTTGTGCCCTTTGACACTCAATGGGGAAGCCAGATTCATTTTACACCCATGTTACTCACTTAACAACTGTAATGATTTCCTTAACAACCGTGGCAAGAAAGGTTGTAAAATAGGGTGAAACTCACTTAATTGTCTCACTTAGCAATATAAATTTTGGGTTCAATTGTTGTTGTAAGTTGAAGACTACCTGTATATAGATCTATGCCATCACATGTTGAATTCTGTTCATTTAAATGCCAAGTTACAGAATATTTCTAGAATGGCGGATCAACTAATTATAGTTTTACCGTCTTAAATATTTACTGGAACTGAATTAATATGGTATTAGATGTTTTTGTCATGGCTTTGATAAGCTGACCAAAGAAGGTAAGTTATGAAAAAAGCATTATTTTGCAATGGCAATTTGAAAATTATTTTCTCATTATTTCAAATTGGTACGCTCTAAGTAACACTAGTGGCATGTATTAGAATACAAACTGTGATTATTTTGAAAGCTCTCAAGCTCTTGGTTGCTGTTAAAATGAGGTTTATCAAGCAAAACCCCATTTAATAACATAAAGCAAACTTACTACAAAAAGCATTTGTCTAACCATAACAATTCTATAGCCCTCCCTGGTCTCATTCCACTATACCCCAGCCACAGGACTAATCATGAAAGGAATAGGAATAATTCTGCCATAGCTCAGAACTGGAGATCAGAGTTTTTCACCCATCCTTTAGGATAATCTTAAAATAAGATTATTTTTGCATATTCAGTTCTTTAGGCTGCATTCGTTTTAAGAGGCTCAAGTTAAAAAGAATGGGATTCTTTTTTCTACTTTCTAGTTTTTGGTCTTAGTGAGTACTTTTCAGCATATTTAAACTTTACAGTGCATATTCTTTGCAAATTCTCCTGTTTCGTCATCACTCCACATATCAGATATTTGCATTAGGTACAAGATTCCCTACCCCAATACTGTTCCATATCCTGATCGAGAAGCAGCTAATAAATCTTTCTTTCTAAATACACCTACAAGGAATATTATCCTCTTGTTAAGAACAGGTCCAGTATCTTAGGGACAAAATAATAAGCAATTAAAGATTTTTAAGTGATGACAATTAAAGTACTGGATTATAATATATTCACAACACATGCACAACAAAATCTTCTCTCACTCAGTATTCTTATAATTTTTTAACAGTGTTATAATAGTGTACCTCCAAGTGATACCAAAAGTTGGTCTTGGGGATGGATAAGGCCAGATGTCCAAAGCAGGCTTAGCGGTATAGTTGAAACAAGGAACTTCTCTAATCCCTCCTTTTCTTGCCAGCTTCTTCAAGTCATCGCTGGGTAAAACAAATATGCTCTTTTTGCTGCTTTTAGTAACAAACTTTCTATAAGACGGCAATGCTGTTCCAGAACGAGTTTTTTTAGGCCTTGAAAATTTCATTAGTTTCACTTTGTCCCTTGTGGAATATTCCTTGCTGACTGTCATAGAAGTCACCAATGTTCCACTCGGGGTTGTCAAGGAATCAGTCACTGTCGTCGTAACCACGGTTTTACTATGCTCTTTTACAGAAATAACATCGGTTGTGGGAGCGGTAAGCTTTGTTACAGTGGTGGTGGTGGTGGTGGTTACAGTAGATATGGAACAATTTTCAGCTGATGACACCACATGTTCTTTATCCTCCTTGACTGCTGATAGCTCTGACACTTTGTAAACGGTTTTTGATTCTGTAGAAATGGTAGACGTGGTGGTCACTTCTGTCACAACCGCTTTCACTGCACTCTCTCCATTGATGTTTTTAACTCTCTGTGTCTGCAGTCCATTCTGATCAGCAAAGTCGTTACTCAAACTAGATTCTTCGCATGAAATTACAGGCGAGAGGGCAGCCTTCTTAATACACGATGACTCAATTTCCATGCCTTCTGTTTCACTACTTATACTGTTCTCGTTACAGGAATGGGCAGCTGTGAGGGATGCATCATCAACCGGACTAGATCTTTCAGAAGAACACGGCTTCCTTCCACTGTCTTGAGTAGACCGAGATGTATCCTCCTGAGGTAAAACACTGCCTCTAGGATCACAGTCAGGATCCACAGAACTGCGTACAGAAAACTCATTGTCTGAATGTCTTCTCTCATCCACCTCTTCCACAGCGATATCTCCATTCATAAATGGTTTTACAGATTCATTAGAGGGAAATGATTTACCTAGCAGATTGTTTTTATTAATATTATTGACTTTAGAGTCAAGGTTACTCTCAGCTTCTCTTTTTAAGCATTCTTCATTTGGTAGTACTTTAAAATCAGCATCTTTTCCATTCATCTGATATGTTGCCGACTTTCCTCCGTCCAGCTGGACATCGTGTTCCCCATTTTTGTTGTTGTTTTTATCAGCAATGCTTTTAATCTGATCAATGCATTTGCTTATGGAAGTTGGAGGATCACACTTTGCCTGCTCTAGCTTTTCACCATTTGTTTCAGCAATTTTAGAGCGTGTAATTTCATCAATGATGTTTTCTCCTATCGTGTTAGGAATCTGGGCTTCAAATGCCTTCTCTGAAATAAGCTCAGTACGTAATGATTTTAGGCCTTCCAGGGCTTGTTTGGGATTTAATGCAATCTTTGGTTCAGATGCATCTTCATTGCTTTTCGGTAGACTCGCATTTGTGTTATTTGCTGCGTGATGATCCTCTAAATTACAAGCTTCTACAGAATCAGAGCCCTGTTTTTCAGTTTTTAAGGTTTCATTTCCTTTCTTAATGAAAGATGCAGTCTCTTTTTCACAGTTCTGTTCAATTCCCTCTGGCTGCATATGATGTTCACAATTAGGCCCTGTGATTTCCTCTGAACTTTTTTCATTGTCCCCTAACACACTGCATTTAGTTGATTCTTTATTGTCTATTGCTTGAGAACGTTCCATGGTTGAATTACCCTCCTCCTTACTCAGCACTTTATTTTTTTCCGTATCCACTGGTTCAGAAGCACTTCCATGAGCATTTGCTGCTATCAAACATTGAGAATCTGAGCACTGACCCGAAATGAGATCTGATTCTTCATCTAAAAGTCTATTCAAGCAAGACAAGGATTGGACTGATTCACTGGTTTTATTGAAGTGGAGGTTGTTAGGTGACGAACAGTCTTTAACGGGATCTTCAGATTGCTTTGTACCTGAATCATGGGCTCTCTTTTCATCTGTTTCTGCCTTAGCTAATGGTAGGTCATCTGTATTCCTTTGTGGACTCAGAGATTTACAACCTGAGGAATTGGAAGCAGCTTTAAGCTTAATTCTTTCCAACCGCTGCTTTTCCTCTAGTGTAAACTGTTTTACTCTTCTTTCAAGTAGTCCATCTAATTTTGATGTTTTCACTTTCCTTTTGTAACATGTCCTTAAGTGAAAACCTTCACTAACATTTATTAAATCTGCACTGATGGGAGTTTCTTCACATTTGGGGGAAGTATCCATTTTTACTTCATCTACTTCCATAGGTTCTTCCTTGATGTCTTTATCATTTTCACAGATTCCTTTTTCATCTATAAAAAATGTTTAATCAGTAGGACACTTCAATAATTAACACATATACTGACAAACCCAAGTCCCCAACCAGGGCAGCTTCCAATTATACAACGTACTCCCATCATTATGTAAAGCAGGGGTGGGGAACGATGGCCCCTTTACGACCTATGGCTGACCCAGGAATTCTGGGAGTCGAAGTCCACAGGTCGTAAAGGGGCCATTGTTCCTCATCCCTGATGTACAGCATCAATAACAATAGCATTTAGCACTTACATATTGCTTCACAGTGCTTTTAAAGCCCTCTCTAAGCAGTTTACAGTGTCAGCCTATTGCCCTCCAACAATCCGAGTCCTCATTTTACCAACCTCGGAAGGATGGGAGGCTGAGTCAACCTTGAGCCTGGTGAGAATCGAACTGCCAAACTGCAGGCACCCAGCAGTCAACAGAAGTAGCCTGCAGTGCTGCATTCTAACCTCTGCGCCACTGCGGCTCATAGCTGAACTATGTAGAGAATCCTGGAAATCCGAAATCCCCATTTGGAATGAATTCAGAGCCTTGGTAGTACAGTGGTCTAAAGCACCCTGTTATTAACACCAACTGCCTGCAATTATTGCAGGTTCGAATCTCACCAGGCTCAAGGTTGACTCAGCCTTCCATCCTTTCTAAGGTAGGTAAATTGAGGACCCAGTTTGTGGGGGGCAATAAGCTGACTTTGTATAAATATACAAAAGTATGAAGGCTATTGCTTAGCGCATTGTAAGCCGCCCTGAGTCTCTGGAGAAGGGCGGCATATAAATCAAATTTTTTTAAAAAAATTCAGACTGAGGAAGGCTAATCTAAATTGTGACTAATTGCATATTCTTTTGCAACAATACATTCAGGCATATGGAATTAATAAAGCACTGTTTCTACCATGAGAAATTATTTTTAGACTTGTCTTCAAGTAAACGTTGCACACATAAACATTTCGCTCAACCATGAAAGGTTAGATGTTTATTAAAACGGATAAAAAGTGCTTATTACCTTCCTTCACTTGATCTGATTTTTCAAAATGTCCGTCAATTTCAGCTTTTTCTTCATTTAGTTCATTTTCTTCCTTGGTTTGACTTTTCTTTGTGGTCTCAGAATGTTGAGTTTCTTTTTGGTCCTTTTTATGTGGTTCATGGAAGCTCTTTATTCTATCTTTCAAAGAACAGTGCTCTACTTTTACTTTTGCTGGATTTTTCCTTTTATCCAATTCGTGTTGTTGTTCTGTGATAGCAGCATTGTTCTTTGCTGATAAAGAAATATGCAGATACTCATGATTTTGGTCACTTTGTCAGTATAAGCCTCTCACACAGGCGTATACTTTCAAAAGACTTATTCCAACCCTAGTACTATATTCAGAAAATGACTACTGCAATTACAGTAGCGCACTGTTTTTCCCCCTAAAATGCAATTTTGTTCAATAGAAATGTTACTGACCATGAAATTGTACAGGATCATAAGATCCAACAAGATCTTAATAGAGGAAATTGACTAAACCTGACCACCAAAAGTATTAAAAGCGATTGTCTATTACCACATAATAAAAACAGATAGTTATTTCTGTATCAATAATAACAATTAGAAAATGACATTGTTATAACAAGCTTAACAATTTTGTTTGCAAAAAGGTTCTGATCTTGTAGAAGCTCTCACTAGGACAGGGGTGTCAAACTTGCATTGTCACGGCGTTGTCATGTGACGTATCGTATTCCTCCTTCGCTAAAACAGGGGTGGACGTGGCTAACGTAGGATGCATCTGGTCTACGGGCTGCAAGTTTGACACCCCTGCACTAGGAAAACAGAGGTGATTTTGTCCCTTTTCCTTCTGCTGCAGTGCTTTCTTTCCTACCATACCAAAAGGCCTAACCTTCCAGAACAGATTTTCTGATCACATCAAAAAAGGAGGGAAAATCAATAAAAATGATTATATAGAGTCTGCTCTATATAGCTTTGAATTTATTACACTGGGGTTTAGGATATATTACTAAAACCACATATTTTCTCTTTAATTACAAAATTTAATATAGTTAAATGGACTAGCTGCAGAAATTTGATATGAACCCAAATTAGTTTTGGGTGTAATGGAAGTAGTTTGCTTCTTCCATTATTTAGAAAATTAAGACACTTATGTGAGTAATTAGCAACTTTTTTACAGCAAAACCATATTTAATTGATAGAAACAGAGAATTTTACAGATGTATATTTTTCTCCTGAAATGCTTGCTGTAACTAGAAAGAAATTAAAATATTACAATGTTGCTTGAAAATACAGTAAAAACTGGTGTTTGATGTTTTAAACCTCACTTCATATTTCAAAATCATACTGTTTTCCCGAAAATAAGACCCTGTCTTATATTTTTTTGAACCCTAAAATAAACGCTTGGCGTTATTGCCATGTGCTCAAATGCCCGATTGGACTTATTATCGGGGGATGTCATATTTTGGGGGAAACAGGGTAGTTATATTTTTTAAGACACCCAGAGTCTGTTGGATTGGTCAGTTATAATAAAATTAATGAAATAATAAAAATGATGATGATTTCCAGCACTTACCAAGTAGTAACTTTCTATAACTGACATTAGTATTTCCAGGTAATCTGGGTACAAATCTATGAACATGTGTTTTACTAATCCATATCCATCCGCCATATCCTGTTACTCTATATTCTTCTCCTTTTTGTTTCCAGACCTATGAAAAAGTTGAAATACATTTTAATTTTTATATAAATTTGCAGCCTTACCACACATAAAATATTACTTTGAAATAAAGCTTTAATTTTCTTTTCTTTTTTTTAGAAGTTAACGCTTTATACATTCAAGTTCTAAACAACCTTTTGCTTGGCAATTTATTTTTTTACAATGAAAAGTCGCATAGCACTTTAGAAATAATTGGTTAGGAGTGCACATGCCCCCAGAGCAAACTGCCTCTGCCTAAAACAGAAATCCTTTTCATCAGAATGAAAAGGTGACAATATAACTTATTATTCAGGTTTCTTGAGCATAAAAAACAGCTAGCTTTAGAAAAAATCAATAAAACTGTCTTATGTCTACTCTACGAATTCAGCTAATGCTGAAACTGAAAGTTTATCTAAGGTCTGGTGCGAATACATGTGCCTTAGTTAACAGCCATTCTTCACTGCCAGAGGTTGGTATATCAGGAGCAGCCATCTGACTTGAAAAAAGCAGGCGAGTAATCTTGAATTCTGATTTCTCTAGTTTCCTTGGAAGTTCAAACAATGCTTAGGTTCTCAACTCTGATTAATTCAAGCGGTAACGGGCAAGATATTTAAAACTGAATGTTTGTCTTCTCCTTATTACCTTGCTAAAAGGATTGACCAAGAATATTTTCTTCTAAATTACTGTGATCGTTAGCACTGAATACTGTTTCAGTGGTAACCATACATCTATCCCTCGTTTAGCTCGATTATCTAGGTTAGCAACCATCTGCAAATATGACAGCATATAACAGTAATTAAAAATTCATTTCCAGCCAATGCACACATTTATAACCAAATTTCATCTGCCTGACAACAATGCATGCCTGAGTAAGACTGGCATACTGCACAAGAGAATTTTATCTGAATGAGACTGCAGCAACCAGTGGTCTTTGTAGTCTCTGTCTGTTGTTTGTCTGACTGTGTCTTTCCCTCCCTCTCTCTATCACATGTCCCATTAGTTATGATTCGGCTTAATCTTCTGTCTCTGGAACATAACAGAGACACTAAACGAGAAGCGTGTCTATGGTATTATATGAACTGCATTCAAGAAGGCAATAAATACAGTTTATGTATTAGTTATAAAAAATCAGCTAATAATTTATTACACAGAAATCTGACGCAGTTTACAAATCCTAGGTCTGGAATTAAACTAAAATAAAAGCTGGAACAAAAACAACCCATTAAAAGCAGCATTATATATGGTAGGGAAAATTAATAACTAATATATAAAGAGGATTTAAGAAAAATATGCCACCATGTTGGGGTCTGGTATATTACAGGGGCTAACCACAACAATGCAAGTCTTAATTAATAAGTCACGAATCACACATATACATGGACACCGGGCTTAAAAAATCAAGTTTATAATTATACAAACCAAGGAAATGGCAATAGAATATAGTATATATCAATAGACTATACTGCTAGGATAGGAACTCCTGTTCCGGACTCATCGATCTGGAAGAGGAACTATGAGCAGGCCTGTTAACGATAGTGAATTGGGTACTTTTTCCACTATTTTCATTCTTTTGAACTCATAAGGGGTAGGAAAATGTGTGGCTCTCTGGCTATTCCGGAATTATAATTTCCAGTATTCCTCAATATTGACAGTGTTGCTAAAATACAGCAAAGTCTGGAGATTTAGTTATCTACCTCTATGGCTCCACTGTCAATCTGCCCATATCCTTTAGACCCTGTTTTTTAACATTCAAATGGAATCTGTCATTCAAATCCATTCTTCTACATATACAGACCTGTAGAAGGACAGATCTTGATGTTCTTTAGAAACTATTTCAGGCATCTGCTACTATCATATCGCCTTTCTTCTTTCTCAAGAAGAAAAAATCTAATTTCTTCAATCTCTCTTCACAAGATTTTTCTTTATCCTGGATCATTTTTATTGTCCTTTGAATTTGCTTCAGTTTACCTGAATTTTTTTATTACTGTTTGATTTCCAGGACTAGATAAAAT
The DNA here is from genome assembly GCA_012654045.1 of Ptyas mucosa. Taxonomy (NCBI): domain Eukaryota; kingdom Metazoa; phylum Chordata; class Lepidosauria; order Squamata; family Colubridae; genus Ptyas; species Ptyas mucosa. The sequence goes on from WNWU01000020.1 coordinate 6,745,890, forward strand.
AGTTAAGGAAAGTGTCTGAGTATGCGGTACAAATATTACTTCACATGATTTGGAATGTTTACAATTATACAAACCAAGGGAACGGCAATAGAATATAGATGCAACATTTTATTGATGCAACATTTGCCTCTCGGGTAGTCACTTCACATTTTGTTTTTGGTTGTCAGTTTTGTCCACTGGGCCTTATTTTTTGTTTGTTTGATTCACTTCGTTATGAACAGCTGCATCATTTGTCAACTCTTGTTGTGGTGTCACCTTTCTTTGGTCTGAGAAACCTTTGCCCTCTCTTTTCAACTGGGTATGCTGACTCATTGCACTCATTTTCCAATTTTTTAAATTTAGGGAGGCAAATCTGAGATTCTGCACATCTCAGGCAGAAATTCAGACAAGCCTTGGGGGGTCACAACAGTAGAGTTCTACTTTTTGATGTAAAAGTCACCCATGATGGTTAACAATCAGCTTTCAGGTCACACACCTTGCAAATACCAGTGGTTTGGGATATGATCCTTTTCCTCATCACACATGACATGCACGGTCTGTCAGAACTGCCTGTTTTTCCCTATTCCCACAAAACTCAGAGTGTACCTATTTTCACAAGCTTTGCAAAAGGGTTCTTGAAAGTAAAAGGGGAACAATTTTATTCCATAATTTACTTTTCCCTCTTGCTCAGATTCTGGTTGTTAGAATTTCCACGTGCTAAGTCAAAAGTCAGCGCGTTTTAATTCTGTGATCTTCTCAGATAACTATTTAACAACCATCTACGTACCATGCTTACCAGAGTAAGAGAGAAAAAGATCACACACACTCTTTTGGGGATATAGGTTTGCCATTCCCAGCTGGACTCCTTAAGAAATTGACCTCCACTCAGAATTCACTGGGGGAGAAGAAAAAGGGTCCATCTAAGAATTTCCCTTAATTAACTCTAACCACATTCAATATCAAATATGTTTGGTGATCAAATGAGCAAGATTACATCCCTAATGGAGTGAGATCTGATTACAGCTGCACTCCAAATTCATTCAGGTCCCTTCTTTTTTTATTGTATTTACTGCAATTATTTCAACTCTCATTCCATTAATATTCACAGCCTTTTAAATTTACTTAAAAGTAGCAATCTGCTAAAATAAGTTAGTTTTTTAAAAAAGAGAATAATGTTATGTAGAAATAATACCTGATGTTTGATGGGAAAAGTATATTTCACCCAAGTTGCTTGTTGCATGGTTTCTTCTTCCTCTTGTTTTCTCTCCTTTTTTTTCGCCTTCTCTTTTTCTTCCCTTTCAATCGCTGTCATTCTGCGTAACCTAATTGTAAGATACACATAAGAGCATTTAAGGTATGAAGCTGGCCTAACATTGTCAAGTACTCTGGGAGAGATTATCAGAACTGCTTTTATACACACTCAAATATGTTACCTGGTGTGACCCAAGGACTCCCTCCAAATGGGCAGCATAACAACTGGTTTAATTGCGCATTCCAATATAGCCAGAGCCAATGCAAATTCTCTAGGTTTGCTGCACATCTGGACAGCTTTGATCCAATTTGATCTGTGATTGGACAAAAATATGAAGCACAGTAAGTAGGTTGTGTTCACTAGGCCATCTTCAACAGCAAAACAAAAACAACAAAATAGAAAGCAACAGCCACACTGATGCAAAAAAAGCCAACAACCTTGAAGTGATGGTATAATTTAACCCTATCTTCAACCTCAATCCTGGGTCTATTGGCGTATATCTATAGTATGATAAAATATAAAATCTGATGTTATTTTCATTCAATTCCCTTCTTAATGTCCCCCCCCCCTTTGCAATGTCTTTTCTATATCTGTTCTTGTCTTTGCAACAGAAGCAACTACCTATTATTTTTATGTTTATCTTATTTTTACTCCTTTGTTTATTCTTTATTTCTCTAGTGTTGAATGTTCAATCAAAAGCTCTTCAATTCTGGGGTGTTTTCCCATAATTTAATGCTCCTATGCCCAATATACCAATGAAAATCATAGGTGTCTTTACCTGTGTGAAGCCCAGTTGGGATGGAGGAATGAGGAGGGGATGTTATTCTCTAGCTGAATTATTGTTAATCTCAGTGTAGATATTGTGAGAACTTTTGACCCATGGACAGAACCATTCCATTTGAACTCTCCAGCAGGACTTAGACAAAACTTGTGAGAAAGGTGACGTCTTTTGTCATGGTCTTCTCGGTGTTGATGTTTATTCAGAGCAAAAGAATTGGTAGCATATTGATTATGGTAGACACGATACTTCCCTTCTTGACCCAGCTTAAAATAATTGCTGATGCCTGCTTTCATTACTATTTCCTTCTTGGTATTCATTCGGGAAATTTCCCCTTGAGAATTAACCACAAGCACCTTATTGAAGTCAAAACAAAACAAACAAAAACAACAAAATTTAAGAACGGGTTTTTTTAAAAAAAACTTAAATCTCAAAGTTTTAAACAAGAGGCAAAATTCTACAACCTTTAGAAACGACTATGTTAAGAATAAGCAATAATGTTTACTATGGCATGTATTTGACTATATAGGGTTTGCCTCGTATAATAGTTAAGTCTCCTACATACCATGGTAGATATTGCTTTTAAACCAAAAATTAGTTTCTATACACTTAACTCTATTGCCAGGTTTACCATTATCTTTTTTGAAAGGGATGTTCTGTTTTTCTTTTTATTTTATTCCTGTATTATTTGTAACACTTAAAGACTTTCTGGGATTCAAAATGCAAGTATAGCAGTAATAAATAAACACATGAACAAAGCTCAATAATAAGCTAGGCTTGCATTCCATTAACATTTTTGACCAAAAGAACAAAAGCATGATTCACGATCTCTGATAGGACAGAATTTTTGAATTTCAGAACAAAGAAACTGAAAGCACGTTTAGAAAAATAAGTATCATTCGAGATTCAGAAGCATAGAAATATTATAATAATTATAATAATAATACACATGTATATACATATGTGCATAGCTATCGATGCCTTCATTGCTGGCATTTCCATGCATATTTGTTTCTGGTTTTGTCTGTAACTCTTATTATTTTGCCACTTCAATGAATCAGAACACTTTTAATTTTTCAACACTAACACAAACCTCTTTGCCTTCTTTAAAAAGCTTATTTGCTTCATGTGCTGCAGCAGCAACCTGCTGACTTTTCAGCTGACTGAGTTTGCTATCTGGATTTCGTAACCTAGTGACCATTCGCGTTGAACCTGGAGTGCCTATTCCACTGTTTGGAGAGTCACTTCTCTCACCATTAGATTTATCGCCTATCAGGGAGAAAAAAAAGCTTAAATAGGAATATACAAGTAAGGCAAATGAGCACAGCCAGTTTACACTAAAAATTAGCACCCAGTACATTTTTGTGATTATTAAGCATTATTTATACCTAGATCCTCTGAGTTCTGAGAACCTCCTTCAATGGTTTCCACTTCATCAGAATTCTTTACAGATTCACTCTGCAGAGAATTTGGTTCATTGCTACTGCTGTTTTCTGGGTCTGACAAAAGTGCTTCAGCAGATAAATCAATGTTCAGATTAGGAATTGTCTTAGTTGTTTCATCTATCAAAAAAAAAAAAAAAGCCAATTTAGGTACATAGTATTCACCTGAAGAACACTTCCAATACAGAACATTAACATGTGAAATCAGAAAGCTACACAAGTCTCGTAATTATACGTGATAAATATCTATATTATTTTAGACTGGAACTGGGGGGGGAAGGGCGGATGGATGAGAAAAGTTATAAGGGAAGAAAACTGCCCTCTCATAATGTACTTAATATTAATTAGGGTTTATTTCAAAAAACCATGTTGACAAACCACCATCTGTCGTAATATTAAATATAGTTAAGAGGTGGTTATGAAACTGGAGGATTTTTTTTTCTTTTTTTAATTTGATTTATATACCGCCCTTCTCCGGAGACTCAGGGCGGCTTACAAGGCGTTAAGCAATAAATTTGGGCACTTTGTGATTTATAATCTTTCCCACTAGGAAGTTTTAATCCATAATGCTTATTAGCACAAGATAGCAAGATTTTGGATTTTATAATCCAAAGCATGTAATTTATATTTTATTATAAATACCAGCATTAAACAATCAGTATCACTAAACTATCAATTAGTATAACTAGCAAATAACAGTAATGTGAAAGATGTTCATTAAACATATTTAGCCACTGTTTATTAATTTTGCACCAGCATTTATATAAACTAAATTTGTGCTGTTGAGTCAGTCTTGATTCTTGGTAACTGCCTGGATAGGTTCCTGTAGGTTTTTAGCTAATATTTTTGGAAGTGGCCTGCACTGCTTTCTTCCTAGGGCAGAAAGAGAATGACTGATCCAAGTCACAAAATACCTAAGACAGATCTAGAACTTTCTGACCTGGTTCCTTTAACCATTAAATCAAACTGTGTATCTTATGGAAAGTTAAACTGTAAAAAAAAATCAGATATATACCAACCATAACTCCAACAATTGCAACAGCATTTAAACTTATATACTGCTCCATAGTGCTTTACAGCTCTCTCTAAGCAGTTTACAGAGTCAGCATATTGCCCCCAACAATCTGGGTCCTCATTTTACCGACCTCAGAAGGATGGTAGACGGAGTCAATCTGGAGCTGGTGAGAATCAAACTGCTGGCAGTCGGCAGAATTAGTCTGCAATACTGCATTCTAACCACTGTGCCACCAATAAACTCTGAACTTAATAACTATACAGTGATAAAGAAAAGCAAACAGCATTTAACTTTAGAAACTACTCATTCAACTAAAGACACAAAAAACAAAACCATCTATGTACCTGAAATATCCTTAAGAACTTCTGATGCTATGTTTTTGTCTGCCTTATTATCACCTGAAATTTCTGAATCACATCCTACTGTATTCTTCCCTTCAGAAGCATCAGCCTCTTCTGCAGAAACATTTGTGATGCTGCTTCCAGGAAGTGATAGTCCAGAATTGTTTTCATCACATGCATCTGATGATTCTATAGGAAACACATGATAAAAGTTCATAAGCATTTTTAATATTGATTTACCAATCATTTTTTTTATTTATATCCCATCTTTATTATTTTTCTAAAGAACTCAAGGGTGGTGAACAATGTTAATTGAACTTGAACTGAAAATAAATTCATAAAAATCTGCTAGTATCATCTGTCCTGAATAGCATCACTGGAAAATTACACGTGATTCTTCAGTGAAAAAATAGCTGTATTGATTATAAAATTTAAAATGTTTAAAATGTATCAGCATTTCTACTGAAAGAAATACATTGACTAAGCAGGTATATCACTATTACCTTCCTTTCCTCCTTTTTCAGAACTTTCTTCTGCTACTATTTCCTTGTTGACCTCCATCTGTTGGTTTGAAAGTTCTTCTTTTCCATTCTCAGTATCTGTGCACTCTTTATTTTCAACTGTAGCTTTTTCTTCATCAGCAACTGAGCTTCTGTCCTCTAATAGTTCCCCTTTTCTGACTCTGACTGCTTCCATAATTTCTTCTAAAGCAAACATGGGGGTAGAAGATGAATCAAGGCCAACTTTTTCAAGTACAAGAGTACCGTCGATATGTTCTAGTTTTGTAATGCACCATGACACCCTTTCAAGATACAGAAGTATACATATGGCAGATCTATACATGAAAATGAGCTGAGTACAACTGACAGTTGGTAATTATGCAGCATTGTGCACATCATTAATTTTTTCTACCTTTTTCTAATGGGGTGACTTTTTCAGAAATGTCAGTTCCAGTCACATGGTGTCTCAAATTTATAATTGCAATAGTTTACAAGTGAAATTCTGATCCCAATTATGGTCGTAACTCAAGGAATACCTGTAACTTTATATGTTTATGCATCAATAACAGATACAGAATATCTGAAGAAGAAATAAGAGTTGTATGCTAGCATTCAAGAAATAACTAATGCAAATACAAAAAGAATATAACGTGGGAGATTTCAACTTGAACACTGGAGACGAAGAAGTGGAAACTGTCAGCGGATTTATTTTAGGAGAAAAGAATGAGGCAGGTGACCACTTGATGCACTTCTGTCAAGAAAACCAGCTGAGGAGCACCACTATATGGTTTATTTAGTCGAAATGGACACCTCCAAGTAGATGATACTGCAGCCAAAAGTATCACATCTTATGCAGCCAAAGAGAGAAACAGAGATCTCTCTCATAAAACTTAGGCTGCTGCAAACCGTGGCTTTAATCATGGATGACTTGTATCAAAATTGTTCTCAAATTCACCTTGAAACTATACATGAATACTCAGGAAATACAATTTTGTTTCATTTCTATAAGCAATTAAGGTTTGAAGTAAGAAACAAATTTGACGTTTAACTTTATGGAAAAACCACTACAGAGATTATGGGAAGGAAGGAAGAAAGAAAAAAACTTCATCAATGAAACACTTCAGGAGCATATCCAATCCAACCTCCCTCCCGCAACATGAAGGCAAATTGTTTTCAGAGGAAAACAATTTAAATTGCCGAACAGAGTAGGAAAGCTAAAACCATTGGTAAAAGAGATAAAGCAAGATAGCTAAATAAAAGATTTTAATATAAAGCTAGAAAAAGAAACCGAAGAAAATGAAAAAGGACATACCAGAGATCTTTTTGTCTTAATAAAGAAAATCCAAACACTATTCACTCTACATAGAGGAATAAAGAGACAGAGATGGGAAGGAAGTGAAAATCGGAATCAAATGAAAAATAGATGGAAGGAACAGACTGAGGAATTGTATATGACTACTAATGTTCTTTAACAAGCAGAAATCTGAAGCAGAGCCCAGTGTACTGGAAGATGAGGATAATATAGACACTGAAACGTCTGTCAAAAATGAAAATGGCTGGAATTGATGGCATTGGTATTATCATGTCCACAGTAGCAACTGCAAAACTATGTCAAAAAAGTAGAATATCAGTAAATGGCTGAAAGACTGGAAAATGTCAGTGTTCATCCCAATCCCAAAAATGGGTGACATATGAGCCTGCTCCAAGCAATACATAAAAGTCCTGATATTAGATGTTGTGGAAAATCATATAACCGGGTCCCATCATGCAAAAAGGGATTCCGGTGATTTAGAGGCATTTGAGATCACACTGCAAATGTTTAATAGAACATGGACATTTCAAAAGGAAGCATATCTGTAGTTAATCGACTACTGTAAAGCCTTTGATGGTATCGAATGTAGAGATATTCTGTAAACTGGTTGTAGACTGGAAAAAGTGTACAGTATGTTCAATTGCCATTTCTTATGAAATTTATATATAGAAATGATTTTAAGGAACATAAAAAAATCAGAAACTGGAATATCAATTGGCAGCATAACCCTGCCAACCTTGTTAGCCTTTCATAGGGCCCTAAAACCTGGGTATCTTCTCTAATATACATAAGGAAATCTCTACCCTAACTGAAAATTAGATGGGACAGTAGGGTTAAATCACTGATTCCCAATGTGGGGCCTATGCCCCACCGGGGGGGGGGGGGGGCAATTTGGAACCTTGTTTAAACCCAGTTAATGGCCTTTTAGGCTTCCTCTGTGTGAGTAGTTCACTTTTTCAATATTAAGAATTATATGTCACCGGGCCCGGGGGGGGGGGGGGGGCATTAGGATTTTAGAGATGTTCAGGTGGGGCATGGCCAAAAAAAGATTGGGAACTACTAGGTTCACTAGGAACCACTTCAGCTAAAAGTTTCCCCAAGAGGGAAGATAATTAATTTATTCCACTCTGTTCCCAGTGTGTTTATTCACTGTAATATTTGAAAAACATCAGAACTAAATAAGAGCCCCTGAACTACAAAAAAATCTGGTTCAAACAAATAAAAACAAATCTATTAAAGAAATAGATTGGCAATTGCAAAGTAGAACCCAGACAGATACCTGTTATAGTTGTTAGACTATACACAGCTAGTAACCTAACAATTTGCAGAAAAATCCACTCTAATAAGACTTCACACAGTCGAAGGTAATTATTATTACTGTGTTTTCCTGAAAATAAGAGCCGGTCTTATAATTTTTTTTTGCCACCAAAAAAGGCATTAGGTCTTATTTTCAGAGTGATGTCTTCCACTGACTCACCTCACTTGTGCGTGTCACCCCCGGCCTCCTTTTTGCTGTCAGAGGCCTTCAGGAACTTCTGCGGCCAGCAAGGCTTTCCTGAAGGCCTCTGCAGCCGATAACAGATCTCCGTATCGATCTGGAGCTCTGTTATCGGCTGCAGAGGCATTCAAGAAAGCCTTGCCAGCCGCAGCAGAAGTGGGCTGGCAAGGAGAGTGTCGGTGTGTGTGAGGTCCTGCTGCAACTGTCTGAAGGTAAGTAGTAGGGCAGCTCCATCCCCCCATTCCCACCCTAGCTTAATTTTTACCTGTGCGCCTCGCCCCACCCCGTGCTAATTACTCCTTATTTTAGGGGTAGGGCTTATATTGGGTGCATGTGTAAAAATCAACTAAGGCTTACTTTCGGGATAGGCCTTATTTTTCAGGGACACACGGTAGGAAATACAAATGCTCACCATTCTAACTCACTAACGTTTTTAAAAATAAAACAATACATGAGTTTGAAAAACTAAGTTAACCAATGGCTAAAAATATGACACCAGAGTCATTCTTTAAATGGCACATTACAATAAACAGTATCCAAATGCGAAAGGAAGACCAACCAAAAGATGCTTTGAAGAACTCCATCACCAAGATCACCTAAAAAAGTTATAGGTGGTCCTCGACTTATGATCATTCGTTCAGTGACTGTTCAAAGTAACAACAATGCTGAATGGACGTACGACCATTCCCTGAAGTTATGACCACTGCAGCGTTTCCCCTCCATTACCACAGTCATATGACTGCAATCCGGACATATGGCAATCTATTTGCATGTACAGCTGGTTGCCAAGTGCCTTGCAATCATGTGATCGCCATCTGCAATCTTTCCCTGCCAGCTTCCCCAGAGAGATAATGGCCATTATTAATATGAGGTTGCATATATTCTCCATTGAATAATAATGCCAACATGTATATCATACCTATGCCACAGGAAGATTTTTTCCCCCCAACTATTTTCATTCAGAGTATTCTGCATTTACAAAACTAAAACATTACTATGCACTTTGGTTGTATTCAGCAAGATGCAATTAGTTGTCATTTTGTTCACTTCATTCCATCAATGTGGAAATAAGCTAAGAGCAGGGGTGCTTAAATATGGCCTGCGGGACCGGCCTGGAAATAGCAAAGGACTGGCCCGTGGTGCCTCTGGCAGCCAAAATGGGGTGCCCGTCCCCTGCCCCATTTTCGGCCTGGATGGCCTCCTGCAGCACTCTGCTGGCCAAAATGGAGAAGCTGGTGGAGGCGGTGGTCCAGGTCAAAAATGGGGCACGGGGGGGGGACTATGCATGGCCCCCCGCAGCCCGCAGGTTGCTGCAGGAGGCGTCTGTCCTATCCCCTCCCCCCCAGCCAGTTTGCGGAGAACTACAATGCTGATCCGGGCCTCGAAGAAATCCAGTTTGATACCCCTGAGCTAGAGAGACACAATAAACAAGTTTCCTATGTCTCTCAAACAATGGTTCAACAGATTGCAAATAGACCTGGCTTGCTTAAAAGTTTTAACTATATTTCCTGTTTGTGCATAATGGAAAACTATGACTAACTGTGGCTTCTTGGTTTTTCATCTAGAGAGTATAAGGGGAAAAAAAGCAGAAAAAGAACTATACTCAGACAAATGCCTTTCTAGTGTATCACATCTTATTAGGATCTGATTGTTTAAAATATAATCATTAACCTGTAATATATATTCAGCAGAGATGCAATGAATTACATCTTAATTATCTGTCTTGGTTTTCAAAAAATTGGGGGCTTTGGAATCAAGAAAACATGAATCACTATTTGAAGGAGACATATGATAGCCCCAAGTCAGGACTCTGGTAACAGAATGACTATTAAAGGAACATTCTATTAAAGGAACAATCCTTTTGTGAGCTACAGGTGATTCCATCATATACAAGTCTATTTTTGTCGTCCCTCAGAAATTCTACAATGGCAATGACATTTAATGGAATCTTCTCAAATTGATTCCATTGTCATTAAAAGCTGCTATTAGAAAACTATCTTTTCCAAATATAAACCAAACAGAATTTGGCCTTCATTTTAACAAATAATGTCCCTTTTCTTTCTCTCTCAAACAAATGGACTAATAGTCACCAAATACTTAAGCAACATTTATTGCATGTCTAATTCATTCTGCAGATGAAATCCTTTGCTTTAGCTAGTTCACTGCAAGTTGCTTATCTTAGGTGTATTTGCACACTTTTTTGAGTATTCTGGGATCCAACAATTATTAGGCTTTGCAAATAAATACTGCTTTCTCGAATATTTCAAGGACCCACTTTCCAATTGGCTGTGCTTTTTTATCCTACCCTTTTGCATTAATACCTCTTTCTCACAATTCCATTTTTTTGGAATACGAGTCAACACGATCAAAATGTGTTTATCAGTAATTAAAAAGGTAAGATTAATTGGTTCTTACCATTTGCTGCTGCGAGAAAAGACTTGTTGCTGCCCCGTGCTTTATTAGTAAGGTCTTCTGTTATGTCCATGTGCCGATGAATTTCTTCATGCATTTCTTCCAGAGTTTTGCAGATATCAGCTTCCCAGTAATCTTTGTCTAGGCATTCAGTTAATTCTGCCAGCTGGACTTTTGTGCTATAGTACCAGATTCTCTTATGCTTTTCACATTCTGAATCTTCTTCTCTGTGACAGTATGAGAATAATTGTTTATGAGATATGAAGAATGAAGAAATGAATGAAATACAGACACACAGAGACAGATGTGTGTGTGTGTGTATGTATGTATATAGATAGATAGATAGATAGATAGATAGATAGATAGATAGATAGAGATAGGGAGGGAGGGAGGGAGGGAGGGAGAGAGAGAGAGAGAGAGAGAGAGAGAGAGAGAGAGAGAAGGAAAACATTAAAAATTATCCAATTGTTAAGAATTGTGTTTCCCTATTCATGTCAATATAACAATGAACAAAAAAAATAAAGGTATTCCAAACAGCATTATGTACAAATTAGTATCTGGGTATAGATGAGGTCACTTCAATTACAGGGTAATACAGTAGTCCTTGATTTACAATAGTTTGTTTAGTGACCGTTCAAAGTTACAATGGCCCTGAAAAAAGTGACTTATAATAATTTTTCACGCTTATGACTGTTGCAGCATCCGCATGGTCACGTGAGTTACATTTAGATACTTGACAACTGGTTCATATTTACAACAGTTGCAATGCCCCGGGTCATGTGATCCACTTTTGCCACCTTCTGACAAGCAAAGTCAATGGGGAAGCCAGATTCCCTTAACAACGGTGTTACTAATTTAACAACTGCAGTGATTTACTTAACAAATGTGGCAAGAAAAGTTGTAAAATGGGACATAACTCACTTAACAAATTTCTCACTTAGCGACATAAATTCTGAGCTCAATTGTGGTTGTAAGTCACAGATTATCTGTATTCTGTTCTTTTACAGACATTTTCAAAATATACCTAATAACATTCTGCAGAGAATAAAATAGTTTACTAAAAGGGCAAAGAAGATTCTTAGAATCAAAATGAAATGGAAGCATCACTCTTATGTAAAACTAGGCAACCTCTGATCCCTTGGGTTATTGTTTCAGAGATATTTCCTTACCAGATTCCTCAATGCCTTCGACTATGGCAGAGCTTCCTTCATATACTTCCTTCACTGGAAAAGTTCTCCACAATTCAGGGAGATATTCAGAAATGTATTTGCCATGAAATCGTTCATGTCGAACAGTATAACAGTTTCAAATATCAAGAGTTGACCACAGTAATATGTCATAAAATGTTTTCTGATAATGTTTATGCCCTAAAATGTTTTATAAAATTTGCCACATTCAATTCTATCGGAGTTAGTTTTGGATGTGTTTTGTAAGTTAGCCCATTTAAAAATACCTTGATTGAAAAAGTTTTGCCCTGTGATGCACTGTTTTGCCCAGTTAAAGTTACGGAAATGAGGTTTTATATAGATAGATGTGAATAAAGGAGTATATTTGTATATTTCAGGGTTGAGGGGTCCTTGGTTTTCTCTGAGTTTTGTTGTTTTCCTGTGGACATTCCATTACCCAAACTAGGTAATATCATCAATGCTAGTGGCAAGGACCTCTTATATAAAGATAAATACCAAATTCATTCTGTTGGGTGGTGGTAAAATTACTTACACCATGCATACTCAAACTTTAATTGGGAGAAAAATAGTATAACTGTTCTGACCTAGGCTTCCCCAAAAAGCACGAAGCAGAATCCTGGCCCTGACAAAATCCCTTTTATTAAACAAACAGTGAATTCCTCTCATTCACCTTCAGCAAAGTCTTTCAAGGGAGAATTTACAGTCACAGACCTTTATCTGGCTTGGAGAGCTGCCAGGCTGATATCTTCAAAACTTGGCAAAAAGTCTCGGAGAGTCACAAACCAATTAGGCGAACTAATTATCTCCTGCAAACTCCACTCTCCTTTAGCTCCTCTTTTATTCCCTCTGGGAGGGGCCATTCATCGTCCACCTGTGGCCTTACTCCCAAGTCGACCCTTGTTCTTTAGCTGTTCCCTTCTTCTGGCAACTCTGTGCATGCGCATACTGGGAACAGGCTCCAGCTGTTCATCTGCCTCACTGACTCTGAAGGCAGCTGATAACTGGTATCCAGCCCTGGCCCCCTCTCTGCCTCCAACGCAGAGCCCTCATCACAGCCTTCCCCAGGCTCCAGGACTGGCCCATTTTCCTCCCCAACCTCCTTACTGTTCAAATCTACCGCCAGCTCTGCTTGCGGCCATAACAATTACTGATCCAGTCCCTTCTCCAACTTGGGTAAGGACAGGTCCTTATCTCTAATGTCATGCTGACTTTGGAAGCACCCTGAAACAATAAGAAACTCTCTCAATCTGTGCTGGGGAAGGTACTATGAACATAATAAGGACATGGCTTGATATATGTGATATCAATTAGTTTAGCCACAGAAATGCAAGATAAACTAAAAATAATGTGGTGGTAAAACTGTGGTCCTGCTTACTTCCCAGTTTTGTGGAAAAAAATGAGTTTCAGTATTTCTTCACTGACTTTCTCCTGCTATGAAATATGGAAGCTGTTCAAAATTACTGAATTCCTTTTACTTCAATTCTCTTATGAGAATGCACAACGTATGTATGCACAATATATACATTTGAATAATCTGTTTAGCTTTATTTATTTTTGATTTTTTTTGTAGTTATGAGCAGTGCAAACTTAAGTAAATGTGATATACTGGTTATAGGAAATATTTCCTCCTCTTCTCAATAGATCTGATTTGTATAAATACATACCATTAAAATAAACAATGCATTAAATCTAATTTTATAATCTGCAAAGTGAAGTTATCTTTTTTAAGCAAGAGGCATATACAATTAGTTAATCTGACATGACACTATGGGTGATTTTTTTTAAAAAAATACTAATTTTGTTTCTCCAAATCTGATCTTCTAACAGAGACTCAAATTTCCAACTTACTGTATTTTTCGCTCCATAAGATGCACCCCCCCCCCCCCAAAAAAAAGTGGATGGAAATATCTGCATCTTATGGAGCAAAAAATATGGGCCATGGCACCAGGGTCCTTTTACAGTGCTGAACCCTGCCTCTTCTGTCTTTGTCATTGCCCGTTTTCCTAGATGCATCTTATGGTCAGGTGCGTCTTATAGTGCGAAAAATACGGTAGTTTATGAGAAGGAAAATTTAATAGGGATTCTACTTTAAAGAAACAAAGCAAAATGTATGCAGTCCCTTTGCAACAATATATCAGATACGATAAAATTATCCCAGGGACTTTTGCCCAAGGTTCTTGTGATTAAAGCTCCATACATATGGGCACAATACTTATACTACCATGTTTCCCCGAAAATAAGACCCTGTCTTATATTTTTCGAACCCAGAAATAAGCGCTGGGCCTTATTGCCATGCGCTCAAAAGCCCGATTGGGCTTATTATCAGGGGATGTCTTATTTTGGGGAAAACAGGGTAGGACAACCTTTCCCAACCTTTGTGCCCTCCAGATGTATGGGTTTAAATTCTCAGAGCAATCCAGCAAACATATGGCTGAGAATTCTGGGAGTCTAGTTCACTGATTTACAGCTCATCGGGATTGAAAGAGAATATACTAGAAAAAAAGTGGCATGCAATTTTAGGCTTATCCTCTACTTGGTTTTCATTGTTATCAATAAATAAGAGTCTCTCTGAAATGGGACTACAACTTCTTTTACTTAAATCTCTGCACCAGATTTGGTTCAGCATAGTGACAGTTGTAGGCCATAGTTTGGGCAGAAAGAAGGGGAATGCTTTTTAATATTATTTGTTGCAGCTCTTTACTTCTTTAACAGAGAGGCTGTAATATTCAGTGCCAAACGTTAAAAAGTGTGCTTCCTTAGTGCCATAATACCCTAATGATGATGTTTTCTTATTTTCCTTCGGTTTTCCTTTTCCCAATAAACTCACTTATGTGTCTATACATTTTCAATGGTTGATTTTATAAAGGAATTTCTCGCTAAACCAATGCCTGCATGTAAGACCATATGGTTAAAGAGCTTGCTTGTTTCAAGATCAATATAAAGTTTTTCCAATCTATCACCCTGGCTGTTGAGCACACAGCCTAATGTATCTTTCTCCAATGTATTTTTCAATGTATCACTGCCCAGAGTTAATTTTTGTGAGATGGGTGGCCATATAAATTTGATAAATACATGAAATAAAATTTTATTTTAACTTTGTTTTGAATAAAATAATAAAATAAAAAAAAATAAAATCTTATTTTCTGTTTTGACAGAGCTGAACTAAAGGGAATAGTCTTGAACAGAAAGACTAAGAACTCTTCATGTGGACAAGCTAGGCAGGCGTCAAGACATTTAGCCTGACTGGTCACAGCTAATCAATTGTCTTTGATTGGAACTGTTGAACAAAGTGGTTTTTAATAGGTGTCCATAACAGTCTTGTCTTACCATTGATTTATATAAAATTTTAACTATCTTGGCTGTTTTAATTCCAGTTCATAAATGCTGTATCCCAGCATGGAATTTACTTTTTAACAGCAATTGCACATTAGTTGATATTTATACAGAATACAAAACAATAGAGTTGAAAGGGAGGACTTAGTGTTCCCCAACATTTCCAGCTCTGCGGACCAGCCGGGGGGGGGGGATTGTTCTGCACGAGTGGCCGGCAAGTGTGCACGCAACTCCATTTGTATGAGTGATGTGCACATGTGCCTGCTGCTTACTTAAATGGAGAGTGTGCGCATGCGGGCCTGCTGTTCACGCAAGTAAGGATGCGTGTGCACATGGGCGCTCAATGGCCATTTCTGCGGCCCGGTTGCAAACTCCTCACAGCCCACAGGTCCAGGATACCTGTTCTAGTCCATCCCCCTGCTCAAGCAGAAGATCTTATAACCGTGATGGCGAACCTATGACATGCGTGCCACAGGTGGCACGCGGAGCTATATCAGTGGGCACATGAGCTCAGCTCCGGTGTGAATGCATGCGCCAGCCAGCTGATTTTCGGGCCTTCTGGGCCCACCAGAAGTAGGGAAACAGACTGTTTCCTGCCTCCGGAGGGCTTGGTGTGTGTGTGTGTGTGTGTGTGTGTGTGTGTGTGTGTGTAAGGCCTGTTTTTTGCTCCCCGGGCTCCAGAGCCTTTCTAGGAGCCTGAGAAGGGAGTAAATGGACTCCCCCCCGAGGCTCTACGGGGGACTGGAAGTCGGCAAACGGGCCATTTCCGGCCTCCGGGGGGGGGAGGCCGTTTTCACCCTTCCCAAGCTCCTAGAAAGGCTCTGGAGCCTGGGGAGGGTGAAAAATGGGCCTACCGGGTCCACCGTGCCATAAGCGGGGGGAGCATGGGGGGGGGTCACATGTGCATGCATGGGGGAAGGCGCATACAATTATGGGTATGGGCCCACACGCACGTGACCCCCCAATTTTTGGCACATGATGGCAAAAAGGTTAGCCATCACTCTCCTATAACATTCTGGAAAAATAACTGTCCAATCTCTTCTTAAAAACCTGCAGTGATGAAGCACCCACAACTTCTGGAGGCAACCCTAGTTCAGGGGTTCATTCCACTGATTGTTCTCACTGACAGGAAACAAGTTCTTTGGGTTCTAGGTTGGATCTCTCTTAAGCTTCCATCTGTTGTGTCTGATCTAGCCCTCAGATGCTTTGGAGAATAGGTTGACCCCCTCCTCTCTGTGACAACCCCTTAAATATTGAAAAACTATTACATCATCCTTAGTCCTTTTTTTCATTAGACCACACATACAGAGTTCCCACAACTGTTTATTGTATCGTTTAGCTTCCAGTATATGGCTTCCAGTATACCGTATATCCAGTATGGTTTAATTCTCTAATCATCTTTGTTGCTTTTCTCTGCACTCTTTCTAGAGTCTCAACATCTTTTTTATACTTGATCAAAACTGGACACAGTATTCCAAGTATGGTGCTACCAGTATAGTATAAAGTAGTACTAACACCTCACATGATCTTGATACTATGCCTCTGTTAATGCAGCATAGGTCTGCATTGGGCGTTTTTGGCCGCTGTGGCATTCTGCTGGCTCATTTTTGTCATCTAGGATTATTAATGTCACTGCCATTAATACAGGTATCATGCTAATCTGTACCTGAATGCTGTTCAATTTTCTGTTATACAACCTTTAATCTCTTTTTATTATGTGAATTCTTATATCAACATGCAGACATTGAGTTTTAACTAATATACCTGCTGCTTTTGCAATGAAGTTCTACGGGAAACAAAAAATGACACTGATATTTAAGCCTAATATTTGTATCTTTTAAAGTTAAGGCATACTGGGAAATTTCCTTCACAATATGGAAAAAGGGGATAGAGGTTTTTCTCTTTATAATATTTGAATTAAGTTATTTTCAGGATTGAATAAAGGGTGTTGTTTACACAACATGTAGTTTACACAATGAATATGCTATTAGAAGATGTGATAGTCACCAATTTAAACAGTTTAGAAGGGGACTGAATAAGGTTGATTTAGTTTATAAAATCTCCTTAAAATAGTGATGCAAAAAAGGTGGCTTGGGGATGCATAGAGCTTATCAACCTTCTTTCGTTGACACTTTCTTGAGGTTAAGGGGAAAATAGCTTTAAGTCTTCCATGGTGTAAAACATCCATTTTTATCCTTTAAGCCTAGTATGGCTTCAAGTCAGCACGTCAACCTTACACATTAGCTTTCACTGAACATACACATAGACACATATTATTTTAGGCATGCATCCAGCTCTGTAAATTACAGTTCTGAAGATGAATGATACAATCATATGAAATGCGCACATGTAACTATTTTAAAGTTACACCAATTTACTTTATTTTTTGTGAGTTACATTTTGTACCAAACCAAACTTTTGGAAACATCCATTTTAATATTCATTTAAAATTTTATTTGACCACCAAATTCAATTAATGTACTTCAACAATAAAATAATAATAAAATATATTAAATTGTCTTTCAATAAGGGCGACATGAAAGCAATGTTCCAATATTTGAAGGGCTGCCACAAAGAAGAGGGAGTCAACCTATTCTCCAAAGCGCCTGAAGGCAAGACAAGAAACAATGGATGGAAATTAATCAAGGGGAGAAGCCAGCTAGAACTAAGGAGAAATTTTCTGACAATGATAACGATTTCTACAAAAATAGGTGGAGTGCTGGCTACAATCTTCTAAATATGGGAAGGAAGTAGCAGTGAGACAAAAATGGTAGCACTTAAAGTATGTTCTGAGGTCCCCTGAGGGTCTAACAAACTCTAGGAGGGTTTTGCCAAACCAAAATTAGTTGCTCGATATTGAAGATATTTTCAAAAATATAAAACAGCGTCATTCTTCTCATTATTTTCTGATTGTTAAAAAATATAGTTTTTCATTTATGTTAATATCTAAGGGGTTCAATATTATTGTTACGTGACTCAATAAATTAAATATTCTAAAAATGCATCAATGTTAATTATTAATGTGTTAAATATTGATATATATGAAGCACACACACAAACACACCCACTTTCAGGGTCCTGCATAATTTCTAAAAGAAGAGACCTGGCAGCAAAAAGTTTAAGAAACATTGCATTAGACTAAGAAACCACTAGATTGGCTAAGCTCTTCTCTCCAGAAGGTGAAGGAAGACCAGGCAGACATACCTGCAGTATTTATGAAGAAAGAAACCTGGTTTTTTATGAGGAGGCTGCCTCTTAACTAATCCAACAGCCTATGCGCTTTTTCTTCTTTCAGTTATCACACAACTGCTAATGCTTAATAGATTTTCCAAGCAAAACTTTTCACAAGAAGAAGAGGTGACTAGGTGGCTCAGTGGCTAAGACACTGAGCTTGTCGATCAGAAAGGTTGGCAGTTCGACAGTTCGAATCCCTAGTACAGGTCTCCTGTGTGAGCAGTGGGTTGGACTAGATGACCTCCAAGATCCCTTCCAAGTCTGTTACAGTTAAAGGTATGGTTTGTCAAGAATATCTGATCAGTCTAAGGAACCTAACTTCTTCATGCCAAACTAGTGAACACTCGGAAGCAAGAACTGACAATAGTTGAAAAAACTTCAGTTTAAGAAGAATATATTCAATAGGGGTTTTCTTGTTTCGATGAATTTGGCTTAGCATTCTACACGAACATAATCAGTGATGAAAGTGTAAATTGCAGATAAAAAATACAAAGGTATATGGCTTTCTCTCTTCACAAATAACACCATATTTGATATTAGTTCATTTGATTTAAATACACTCCTCTGGGGACAGAAATATTGACCACCATTTTAGCTACAAATAAAACATAATAAAAAAATAAAAAATAGAAACTAAAACATCGACAATATGTTATGAAATTAATCACTGATTAAAAGAAATTAAATGCATTAATATTGAACTTGATCATTTCAATTCTGTTAAGAACCCAGAGCCACCAGAATCATAATTAAATATATCAGGCTGTCAAAGATCCCCATATCCTCTCAAGATGTACTTTAGATTTGTATCAGTGCTTTGTCTGACTTCTGTGAAGGTTGGCAGACAATACTAAAATATAATGTAGTTTGTTTTTGGACAAGCATAATGATAACATCATCTATTACGGCTTTGCAATATGTCTAAACCAGATCACTTTGGTTTGTCTAATAAATCATAATGTAGTATTATGTATGATTAGACCAACGGTTCACTATAATGCCAACACTTGATTCTTCTGCAATGGCCTGTTCTTTGGAGTCTTTGGAAGCAAATTATATCTTACTATTTTTTAATCTGGAACATCCTTATGCCTAATGCAGCACAAAACCTATTTCTTTTTGTCACAACAGCCCTGTGAAGTAGACTGGGCTGAGAGAAAATAGGTGGCCCAGAATAATCCAGTGTGTTTCCATGGATGAATGAAGGATCTCCTTGTTCTGATTCCAACACTTCAACCACTATACCATGCTGGCTGTCAAATAGAAAGATGTATCTGTGGTTATTCAAAGCCCTCATTTCAAGCTTCTACCAGACCTCCACAAAAAATAAAACTGAGCTCCAGGTTCATCATCATCGTTGTCATCCTTGTTATCATCTTGTAACTGCTTGCTGCATTTTAAATTATATGAATTTGTTATCTGCGTTTTCATATAAAAACTGCAAGTAAGATGAAAAACGTTAAACTGCCACTTTGAAGAAGCAAGTAAAATAGCCATTTCAGAGATATGGGATGTAAATAATACTATAAATTGCTTTCTTAAATTTTAAAAAAACTTAAATTAAAAAAAAGAGCACTACTAACATAAAAAGGAAAAAGCAACCAATTTTTCTAAGCTCATATATCAAGTTTTAAAACTGAAAAATAAGCATCTGGCATTTTTCAGCTATAATTACCACAACCCCCCCCCCCCCCCCCAAAATAATATGGGGATTTTGTTTAATTTTTCTAAGAACATATATGAAGCCTGGAACCAAAGTTAAAAAAATTAAAATATATCAATCAAATGCCTTTTATTAAAAAGGTGTATAATATTGATACGGCTAGAATATGTACTTACACAACAATCCTCCTGTTCAGGAACCAGTATTTCCGCCTGTTTCTATCATATCCAATAGGTTCATGTCGAATGTATGGTTTGTTTTTTTGGATTTCAGCAATACAGTCTGTTACACCAGGCACCTTGTGCGCTACACAAACTTCACACTGCCATTCATCCTCTGGGACCTCTTCAAGAGGCGGTTTCACACACTCTAAGTGGTAGACAGCTGAGCAAGTTTCACAGCAAAGCAAGTCCCCCAGTTTGTGACAAACTCTACAATGGTCGTCATACTGTATCACACCTTCCGACATTAATTCCTCCCGTGCAATGTTTGTTGTCAGAAACTGATCCACTAAAAATTGCAGAACTTGAATTTTATTTTTAACTGGTCCATAAGGGTAGTCCTCTGCCTCTTGAAAAGGAAGAACATGATGATACTCCTTGTCACTCTCACAGTATACCCGCAAAACCTCTGGCCAAGTCATCCCATCTATAAAATATAATGTGGAATTAACGCTATCTTTGAGGTCGGCAGGTCCAAAGGTAGTATTGGAAGTGTCCTCTTCACGTAAAACTGCTTTTAAAAGCACTATGTGCATCTCAGCCATCAGTGTACACTGTTCCTGGCTTACGAGAGCAGCACAGAAATCTTCAAAACGAAAAGGGGACAAGCGTAAAACAGTGCCAAAGTTCCGCAGTACCTCATAGATGGCAATAACATTCATGATATGCTCATTAGGCACCATTAAGTCCTCTGAGGATTTGGGCAAGTCAAGAGAAGGGATGTCTTTTTCTTCCAGGATTGGAGAACGGGGTCGATGTACTCTCTGTCGCCTTCTACCTAATAAATGAACAGTAAAGAAGTAAGAACGTGAGCAAAAGCAGAAATATCGCCAGTGACAATCCTGACTGAATTTTAACTTGTTACAATGGTATCTGTAGCAATAGCACTTAAGACTTCGACTTACAGCAATTCATTTAGTGACTGTTCAAAGTTACACCAATGCTGAAAAAAGTGACTCACAACTGTTTTTCACAGTTACGACCTTTTAAGCATCCCCATGTGATCAAGCTTCAGATGCTTAGCAACTGGTTGGTGTTCCAAGGTCATGTGATTCCCCCTTTGCAACCTTCTGACAAGCAGAGATTCAGTTAACAACCAGGTTACTAATTTATCAATTGCAGTGATTCACTTAACCACTGTGGCAAGGAAGGTCGTAAAATGGGGCAAAACTCATTTAATAAATGCCTCACTTTACAACAGAAATTTTGAGCTCAATTATGGTCGTAAGTCAAGGACTACCTGTATCTAAATCAACAGCTATTTAATCAAACTTTATGAGCAGGCAAAACATTTCTTTTGGTGGTTTACCCTCTGCAAAAAAGTTTCACGATATAATTAGCTAAGACCAGCTGCTTCATTCTAGACTTCTAAAAAAACCTATCTGGAAAATAATGTAATTCAATTAATAAATTAATTCAGGAACCAGACAAATATGAAATATGTTCATATTCTAAGGGGAACATCTACAGACCTAGACAAAGCTTACTATGTAAAATCAAATATATTAATAAAAGCATGCAAACAGTATTTTTATTGATATCTCTGCTCTTGCTAATTTGATCTTTTTCAGAAGTAAAGAAACTTCTTGGATGAGAAGCAAAATCTCTTCCAGGAAAAACAACATCCAGTTTCCTTTTGAAAAAGCACCTTTGGGACAACCATGACCTGGATGATTGAGAATTTCCATAGATATTTACCTATGCACTTTATACAAGGAAGTTTGCCCTATAATTTGCAAATTACTGATCACAGTTAGACTTAGGGATTCTCATTCAAAATCAGAGAATTGTCATGCAGCATTCATTCTTCCTTTTGAAGGCTCCTTCAGAGAAGAATAAAATGTAACCTCCGTGTTCAAAAATGCCAGTTAAGTCTAATGAGATTTAGACATCTCAATCTTCATTCTAGATCTATATATTCCCAAAGCATATGAACAGATATACAGTCCTGTATAAGCGATCTCACATTCAAATAAAGGTAGGACTGAGCTAGACTGTTTTTATTTTTTGCAGATCCTTCTCTTAAGGTTGCACAGTAGTTCAAATGAAGGGAGAAAGGGTGAAATAAACAATGGTTCGGCACAGGACAGCCTCAAGCTGCTGCCTGCTCTTTTACCAGAAATTGCCTGTTGGATTTGGGGACGAAGGTGCTTGCCACTTCTTCTCTTTCTCTTTTGTGAGATTGGAGAATGGAGGAACTTTTTGCTGGTCTACTGTTGTTTCACAACCGTGACAATTTCCAGGTGTTAAGATTTCAAATCCCAATGGAATGTCAATTTCTATATTAAACCTTAGTTTGTGGACTCTGACGTGTTGAAGTCCACAGACCTAGAAGTGGCCAAGTTTGGGAAAGCCAAATAGTTGCATAACAAAGGGAAAATGGACAAAGATTGCCACTTCCCTTTGTCTCACCTGAATGGTGCACTCATTCCAACTCTGGAGATGATTGTTGTAGTTGGTAAATCACTATCTAAGGTTGAATACATTTTCTGGTTCAACTTTAGCCTATTCAATCAATAATGGTTAAACAAATCATGATTCAGGATGAGGGAGTCTACTCTTCTAAGTAAGAAAACTGGCTTCATTATTTATTTTGCTACTCTTCACAGCAAAACACTAATAGCACACAATTAACCTAAGTAGCTTGACAAATAAGAAAATTAATCTGTTGGGATTACTGCAATTTGCACTCAAATCTCCATCCCCAATAAAGATATTTACTGTAATCACATCCCCCCCCCCCCCCCGTAAAAAATCCTAACATAGAACACCATAACAGTGCTTGGAAGCCTGCAGGAAAGGGAGTGTGGATATCATAATGAATGAAAGGGCTAAACTGCACGTCTAAATATATTAATCGTTGTCATCTAGGCTGTTGTAAGTGCACATTAAAGGAAGAATCCACAGGCTCGTGATAACTACATATTATGCTCCAGTAAATGTTGATCCGAACAAGAGGTCAGTTTGGAGAAAAATTATGCAACATTCTGAATGAATACAATCCATAAGAAAAATGTATTCTTCTAGGTAACATGAATGAATTGGTGGGAACAAGACAAATGAGT
This sequence comes from Ptyas mucosa, assembly GCA_012654045.1. Taxonomy (NCBI): domain Eukaryota; kingdom Metazoa; phylum Chordata; class Lepidosauria; order Squamata; family Colubridae; genus Ptyas; species Ptyas mucosa. Next base: position 6,769,122 of record WNWU01000020.1, read on the forward strand.
ACAAAAAATAAATAAATGACAGGGGGAAGCTGAAGTGTCCCTGTAGTTGCAAATATGGGTAGGCTGCCAAGTGCCCAAATTTTGATCATGCGACCGGGGTGTGTGTGCTGCAACCGTCATAACTTTGATGACTGAGCGTAAATACCATTCATTCAGCACCGTCATAACTGTGAGTTGTTGAACAAATTGTTGTTAAGGAAGGACTTCCTGTATATCCAATGGGACACAAGTCTAAAACCACGACCCATTTGAGTATGTTGAAGGGCAAAGAGAAATATGAAAGAATAAAATGCAATGACAGGTTTTGAATGTTGAACAGGCCAATTTTTGGTAGTGTCAAGGGGTGCTCTTGGGAAAAATTGACACGGAAAGAAAAATGTTAAAGAAATGAAGATGAAAACAGAATAACTGTAGAAAGAAAAAGTACAATCCTATATGAAAAAATACTGGGACATAATCTCCCAATTAATTTAGTTTTAAGTGGATGTTAGATAAATAGTCGTAAATGGAAAGTGGGTAAATAGTCATAAATGCTGTGAGAATATCAACAAACTGCATGGCTACAAGTGTAGACTGTAAGTGAAGAAATGATTAAATGTATACGTAGTTTGCTTACAGAATGGAAGTTGCTTTACAATTGGAAAATACCTGATATAAAACGAAAAGTAGCAAGAGTAAAAATAAATATTAAGGTGGATTAGTTTCGTAAGGGGTCAAAATGTTGAATGAAAAAGTATGAAATATGAGACTGAAAAAAATTGAGCTGTACAAGGTAGTTTTTTGAAGAACAAGGGGTTATGTACCAAGTTTTTGCTCTTCAGGAGGCGATTTAAAAATATGTGCATGCATTGCAAAAGATTATGTTAAACATATTGATTTAGAGAATGCACTGATGTTTCTCAATCTTTTTACCCTGGAGGAACCCTTGACATAATTTTCAGGTCTCAGGAACCCCTACATAAAAATGGCAAAAAAAAAAACCAAAACAAAAACAACCCAATACAATTCACTTTTAAGTTACGCAATCCTTGTTTTACAATGGCACTTAACAGCAAAGCAGCATGCCAGCACTTAAGAAACAGTATATAAAAATCCTCACAACTGCAAGCACTAGCACTGCAAGGTGTACAAACAAAAAAACAAACTTTAATTATGATCTCTCAAAGAACGCCATGTATGTGCGAAAACAATACATTGCTTAGTAAATAGTTCAACATTAAACTATAAGTAAGACAAGGCAGTGTGGTGTCCACTTGATTATTTATGGTAACTATGGATAAATGCACAAGGAATGTCTGTCTGTCCAAAGAAAGAAAATGGCTATATATAAGACTGTGCTTCTGCTAAGTGAGAGCTGGATATATTAGGAGAAACCAAAATTAACTACAGTCTAAATGGGATATTTTGGGTACTTAAGTGATCGTTGCTCACTTTTTCAAAGAGATGACATGTGAATGGATGCAAACTGGATGTTAAAAAAGTGATTGGTATGAAAAAAGTTTATTTAAAGTGGTTTGGTCATATAGAGAGAATAAGGCTCAAATTGCAAAATACTGTAAATATATTAAATGAATGAATCAAGAGGAAGGTGAAGACACAGAAAGTTGCAAAGAGATGGAGCTGAAAATCACCAAATGAAAGAGGCAACAACTCTGAAGAACAAAAGGCAACCTATGAAGCAGTTGTTAGGTGCAGAGGAAACAAGGATGGTTTGTAAGAATAGAAAGATATGGGGGCGTAAATTAGTTTTAGCTGTTTTCTTTTCTTTGCCTGATCTCATGCCTTTAATTTCTTTGAGCAATTATTTCTTACTCCTTTTCTACTGGCCACATAATGCTGCTCACCTCAGTAGAAAACAGCATAATGGGTACAAGTGTAGATGTACAATGTAAAAATAGAATAAGTAACCTAAATAATAAATAGCAAAAACCAAACAAACAGTTACCTATGTTAATTACTTTGAGATGGACTAGAGTTGTAACCTTTAGAATTTTTTTAAAATGCAAAACTATTTTTTTAACTGGTGGTGCTAAGAAAAGGAAGAGATGAGAAAACTTCTTTTATTCACTCATTAACTTTGAAACATGTACATATGGAGGAAAGACCGTTTCTTATATTCTGGGGATTAGATGTATTATAAAGCCTAAATGGACTAAAGACTAAAAAAATATTAAGTCTGGATATGAGAGCTACTAGAAGTATAGAAAACAATATTAGCTATCTCTAGCAAAAAGGAGGTCAAAGTTACAAATTTTTAAAAAATCAACAAATCAAGTACCATATTTTTCAGACTATAAGACACACTTTTTTCCCTCCTCCAGAATGTAGTTTTTTTGTAGCTTTTTTTCTGCCCTAACAAGCTGCTAGTGAGTGAAGCGAAGCGATCTCTGTGGTTTGCCTGCTTTTCTCATTGCTTCTCTCTCCAAAGATCAGTTGTGCTTTAGAAGCTGTTTTTTATCCCCAAACAGGGGATAAAAAACCAGCAAACTAATGTGCTGAAGCTGACCAGACTAAGGACACTAGCCAGATGAATACCTGGTAGACAGATTCTCCCCCCCCCCCCCCCAAAAAAAACTAAGCTGTGTCTTATACTCCGGTGCGTCTTATACTCCAAAAAATACGGTATATAGAAGGAGAACCCCATCAGGAGTTGAGGTGGGAAACTTCTATATTCAGAGTAAGCAGAAGCTTCTGTATTATCTTGAGCCCCTTGCAAACATATAAGTGCTGCAAATAAGTGGTTCTTCACCTTTCAGTTTACCACAACTAAAACTTCCTCTAGAAATAAACTTCCTTGATATACCATACACAGTAATATTATTCAGCCTCTATTTTACCATATGCCTCAAGGATATCATAAACTTTATTCAATGCTTTCCTGAAGACTTTCACATCTTTCCCATTATTTTTATTTAAACATTTTGTATGTTTAAATAAAAATTTAAACATACAAAATGTTTCGCCCAGACTCACAATAAAAACCCACAACTAACCAACACCTGGTACCTCAGTCATCCCCCTTGGGTTTCCCCAACCCAAAATACCCTCTCTCTGCCTCAGTGTCACAGTAAAAAGCCATGTCTTCCTGGCCTTTCTTAAGCACAATTTACAGATTAGGTTTAATTCAGAGATTCTCAAAATTCTGTGATACCTTGACTCCCTAAAATGACTTTGTATGACTTCCTTCCTAACAAAATTTAATTACACCGTATCAAAGTTCATACCAAACTATGGCCCCTTTATGACCTGTGGACTTCAACTCCCAGAATTCCTGAGCCAAGTCCACAGACTGTAAAAGAGCCATAATGGCCCACCCTTGCCTTCACCTATTCCTCACCCCGATAGTCAAATCCTGTCAAAATTGATTTCACTAATGTCTTAATCCAAGCAAAGCATTAAAGCAATTAAATTCTGAGAGGGTCCTGTTTGTACTTACAAACTTTTTTAGGACTACTGTGGCCCACATTCTTTTATGGACTCTGGGCTGATGGTTTTATATGGCAGGCCAACCTCTGATGTAGGGAATGGTACAGAGGGTCACAATTCTTATTTTTATTGCTCCTGTTTGAGAATCCACACAAAATTAGAGGCAATGGGTAAAATCAAGGCATGTTGAAGACCAAAGTCTAGATTAGATCGCCTGTGATTAAAACAGCAAACTTCCAGTATACAAAAAGGGAAGTGTAAGAGGAGCTATTGATTGTACAATGGTTTTTAGTAGTCAACACATCCTTTTCTAGATGGTCACAGAGCAGGCACTTTAATCTATTTTACACTTTTGCTCTGTGTTGTTTTTAATATGATTTATATATAGTCTTGTGAGTTTTCTTTTTTTCTCTTTCACAACCTAGAATTCCTGAAAGGTTTGAGATGTTTCTTTATGATCATGACCAAGAGCAGAACAGAACCTCTAATTCACAACTATCTCAAATGCTAACAAATACTATGGTCAATAATATCGAAAGTCATTGAATAGACTGAGAGTACTACCACAACCATAGATATGTCTCTCTTGGTAAAAGATAGTTTATTAGGACACTCAAGAGCTACTCCATATCACATATGGGTTATAATACTTTTAAGACAAAAGATTGGTACGATCTGAAGAGAAACCAAAATATGGGCCATAATACTCAAGTTTCCTCTAAAAGGTCTTCTGAAATTACAGTATCATTTCTCTAAATACAAAATAAAGGATACAAATCTATGATTATTAAAATCAGTTTGATCCAAAGATGACTTTTCAATAAAACTGATAGGGAATTGTTGCTTCTTGTGTCTCATTATTAAGCGCCATCCAAAAAATGACATCTTTTATTAATTTTCTACATCAGTGGCTTCAAGTTATGAAACTCCTTTGCTTAGAAATCTGCTAAGCCTTTATTAAGCTTTTTACACTCCTTCACAGTGGATTGTTAGGCTGTACATCAACATCTAGAATCTAGATGAAGAGAAGGGAAGCTCCCTACCCCTATTCCATCAGTGAAAACGGCTACTGCTGATGGAACCAAAGCATGGGATTTCACCATTCATGCTTTACATTTATTTCCAAAGAGTAGTGGGAAGGACACTTTTGTACAAGTGATAATTGAAAGAAAAATACTGACCCACAAGGTATGGCACAATTAGGAAACTGAGGAAGAGATATGAATAATTATCATATGCTTAAATTTTAAGTTTTGCTTTAAATTGGGGATATGCAAAATTCAGCAATTCAGGAAGCAAACATTCCAGAGTACTCCTGAGAATTTTGAAACCTATCCAGACAATGCTATATCTCTGCTGTGTGAAATATGCCAGTTTCGGGACTATATCGGGAAGTAAATTCCTTGAACTAGAAATTGTGAGATATGGTGGCCATGATGTTCTATGTCTGGATTGCAAAAATTTGCACATTCCTATGCTAAATTATACATTAACTAGATTTGACCAAAAACAAAGGCAGAACAAAAATCTATTAAGTAAAAAAAAACATACTTGGCTCAAAATAAAAGTATTTTCTATAAATATTTTGTTCTTTAGCATTTTAAGAAAACTTTTTAAAAAACTGCATGTAAAGCTACGGTAATACTGCATATATGTGAACAATACAGGACAACAGGTAGACATAAAATTTGCAAACTAGCACACTGCTGTGGTCAATGAGACTTTGGTCAGGCACATTCATTATAAAGTACCAAATTTTATTATCAATGGTAGTTAAGTAAAACAATAAGAAAACATGGTAAAATATACCTATAAAATAAAATTGGCTACTCTATCTGATATTAGTCACTGAGAGCCAGCCAGTATACAAACTTGATACAATATTATATTGACAAGAATCTTTACTTTTTAATCTTTAAAAATAATCTTACATACAATAACATCTATAGTCACACAATTAGTGTTATATAAAGAATAGTTTACATAAACTAGATGCAACTGAAGTAGTAAATACATGCTAAAGTTCATTCAAAATCATAAGTGCATATAATTAAAAATGCATTCCATGTTGTGAGCATGGGTAAAGAGCTTTGTTATTTGCTTTCCTGGAGAAGCATAATTATCAATGTCTCCTTGGACAAATTTAATTCAAACACCCTAGTTAAACACTGAATTGTATAAAATATTTCCCCTGTCACTGAGGAATCAAAACAAAGAGAGATCAATAAACACTGAGCTGGTAAAAACATTATATGGATAAACAAAGCTTTATACTTTTCTATGCAATCTATTCTGACCTGTGAAGCGAAAAAAGTTTGCTTTATAAAAATTGGAAAAATTAGCTTAATCTATTTGGAGGGAGGGCAATATGGTACTCTTCAAATGTACATAATTCCCTTACTCCCCAATCAGCAAAATCCTACTTGTGATTTATAAGAATTGTAATCTAATCTAAACTAAATGAAGGATGTTAGGCTGGAAAAGACTCATTTAGTCTTTTAGTCATTCAGAAGACCCCAAATGTATTTATTGTACCTTATCATTGTACCTATACATTAAAACCTAGAACTATTCAAAAATCCTTGACATGATATGGTATAAATGTCCATTTAATCACAACCCCAATAAACTGTATTTTGGCAAGTCACATATTGTTTCCCTTGAACTAAAATATTCTATTTTCGACTTATCTAGTTATGTTGATTTAGAAGCAGAAACAAAAATTACCTAACAGAACAAATTAAATCCATGTAATCTCACCTAATAACATTTTGCTTGAACACAATATTTACTCAGAAGTTTAAGTTCAATGGAACTTAATTTAAGACACACTTAAAAGTGTAGCACTGTGTCAAACAATGCTTTATATAATGTGCATTCTATTAATACCTATTGGAAATAAAGTATAACCAATATTATAATTTAAATTATGTAAGCATATAATATGGGTATATTAAGAGCGGAAAGTGAACTCTAACAATTGTCAGTTTAGCAAAACCACAGTACAGAAAAGGCCAAACAAGCAACAGTTCCAGTGTCCTTAACCAGTTTTACAGCACAAAGCTATTAAAATTAAAAATAGCAGCTGACATCCAAAAAGATGATGCCCATTTTAATTTGAAGCACAGAAACAGGCTTGCACATTACATTTAAATCATACACCCCCCCCCCCCCCCACCAAATTAACATTCAGGATACAACGCATCTGCCTTGCTCCAGGAGACTCTACAACTCACCTGGACTGTCTGCCGAGAGCAGAGCCCCTTCGTCCCTTTCCAAACCGACGTAGAGAAATTCCTCCTACGCCAATATTTACTTACAAACGCCACCTTTCCCCAAGTACAACAGGATGAGCTCCCCCACCCCTTTCCTCTGTTTCCTTTGCAGCCCTGGCATTGTTGCATTTCAGGCATCCGCCGCCCTGTTTCTTTTTTTTTTCTTCCCCTCCTCGAAAAAGTCCCTTCCGAGTCTCTCTTTCTCCGCCGTCTGTTGTTGGTCTGCATGCAGTCACCCCCGCCTTTTACCCCCGCCGCGCTCCCTCACTTCGGGCGCCCCAACCAGCCCCTCGCCCCAAGCCCGGTGCCGGACCAGCGGAGCGACGCCCCTCTCCCCCGCAAAGGACCGACCCCCCGAAACACCACCCCCACCCCCGACTCCCTTGCCGACCCCGACTCCCTCTCTACCTGGGGTACTGCTGTAGGTGCTGTGGCTCCTGAAGCTGCTCTCAGTGCAATAGCTGGCATCATCCTCGTCCTCCATCTCTTCGGGGTAATCGGAATCGTCGTCGTCGTCCATGACCGCCTCCTCTTCCTCGGAGTCTGGCTTCTCCTCCGCCTCGCCGTCTTCCTCCTCCTCCTCGTCGGACCCCACGCTCTCCTCTTCCTCCTCCTCGTCACTCTCATGATCGTCGTACACTACTTTGCCGCCGCCGCCGCCGCTCCTCCTGGACGAGGCGGCCGCCCTGCTTTGGCTGCTGCTGCTGCTCCGGCTGCCTCCGCCTCCTCCTCCCCCCGCCGCCGCCGCCGCCGCTCCAGCCCTACCCCGGCCCCTACCGCTACTGCCTCCCCCACCAGGGGTGCTGCTGCTGCCGCCGCCTCCCTTCCTCCTGCCGCCCCCCCTGGAGGAGGAGGAGGAGGCGGCGGCGGCGGAGGCCTGGCCAGCTCCGGACCCCCTCGACCTGGGCCCCGCAGCCCCAGCCGCCTGGGCCGAAGCCGCCCACCTGCCCCGGCTGCTGCCCCGCAATCGGGACCTCAGACCCCCAATGGGGCCCGGCGGGGCGGGAGGAGCCGGGGTGCTCACCCGAGCGGGGGCCGCCGGAGGCTGCTGATGTTTGGGCGGCCTGCCTCGCCGGCCCCGCATCGCTGGGCGCTAGCCGAGGGGAGGGGGGAGGAGAAGAAGCGAGGGGGCGAGGGCACTCGGGTCCGACGGGAGGCTGCCGGGAGCCTCCTCCCCGCGGTCGGAGCTCTGGGGGGGGGCGCCACCGACTTGCGAGGGCCGAAGGCTCAATTCGAATCGCCGGCGTCCCGCTCCGGATCGCCACCGGCCGCCATCTTGTTTCTTCGTCTCTGCCTCGGATCGCTCCGCTCTGACTGGGGGAAGCGGCGGCGGCGGCAGGCCCAGAGCGCCTCACGTGACCGGCTTTCTAGGCCGGCCTTCGCCGCCGGGGGGCGCCCGAGAGCTATCTACGACGGCGGCGGCGGCTTCCCTCGCTCGGCTTCCCAGCCATTTTCGATGCGGAGCGAGCACCGGTTGCAGCCTCGCTTCCATCCTCTCGGGAAGCATCCCGCCTCACAAATCACCCCAGACACCTGTTAGCCCTCCGTAAGGGAAAGGCCCTTTCTTCCCCACCCCCGCCCGTATGTCGCTCACGCCCTCAGCGGGCACCGTCGCTTCTGATAACACCGAAGAGGTTTTTCAAGCCCCGGTTGCTCCGTATTTACTTCCTGAAAATGTTTCAGATTCAGAGCCGTTGCCGATTACAAGTGGAACAACTTTGCCTTCACAAGTTGTGGGTGCTTCGTCCCTGGAGGTTTTTAAGAAGAGGCTGGACAGCCATTTGTCTGAAATGGTATAGGCCAGGGTCTCCTGCTTGAGCAGGGGGTTGGGCTAGAAGACCTCCAAGGTCCCTTCCCGCTCTATTCTGATTGATGGATTGGTTTCTTCGAGCAAGGTTGTGTTATGTGCACGCGAAGGAAAGTTTGTAGGGGGTACTAGAAAGTGTCAGGCTGGTTTCAAAAGAGGTGGCATGGAAATGCAATGACAAAATTATGCTATGCCTTTCCTGGCCCATTACTTTTGTCATGGGGGGGGGAGGACGAAGAGGAAGGGAGAAAAGAAGGAAAGGAAAGAATACAAGAAGGAAAGGATGAGGTGAAGTAGAAAAGTCCAAACCTCAAACAAAATGATAATGCACTCTGAAATGTTTTACATATTCCAAATTTAGAAGACCAACCTTCATCCTGGTAGCTACTTCCTGTAGCTATCGAACTATTTGTTAGTTGTATAGTATAGTTGCTTATCTTGTCTTTCTATACCTGCACACTGGATAGAAACAATTTTGAGAATTTTTAAAATTAAGGATTTTACAAAGAAAATAAAAACACACACAAATTAATAAACAATAAAAAAACGAAGGAAGAAAAACAAAACCAAAAGGAACAGAAAATGTTCAATTTCTCCTTCAGTAAATATAAGTACAATTACAATATTGTCTCTTATTCCATGATTATAAAAAAGCTCCTTTTTCTATTACCCAATTTTTTTTAAATCATCCAAACCACAACATAAATTCATGCTTTCTGTTTTATGCAAATAGTCTTCAAGGTATTCCAGTCAGTCATATTGTTTTTTTTCCTATTATCAAAGATGCTAATTTAGCTACTTCTGCCAGTTCCATCATCACCAGCCATTCCTTAGTTATGGATAATGTTAAACCTTTCCACTTTTGAGTATATAATAGTTTCACTGTGGTTATCATATATTAAAAGCACATTCTGTGACTTAGTTTTCTATCCATTAATCCCAAAGAAAAGTCTCTGATTTCAACTGTACTTTAACCTTTAAAAGCTCCTGGATATATGGTTGTATGTATATCCAACATATTTTAACTTTTTTGTGTGCTTAACAATCATGGTAAAATGCTCCTTCGTGTTCACTCAGCCATGATTCAAAGTACCTTTATATATTCTAGGCAATTTCTCTAGTGACAAATTCTAATGATACGTCATTTTATAAAATTCTTAAGGCTAAAACATAAAGTGTTCTCAAAAACAATATATTGTTTGCCTACAAGCAAATCAATTAGGAAAAAAGATGTGAAACATTAGATTTATAAAACTTTGGATGAGATACTCAGGAGATATTAGGAAATAGTTTTTTTCTATATTAATTCTCAACTAACCCAGAACTTGTTTTAATTGACATAAATTGAACAGAAGTAACACTATATTGAATTAAGCCTCTGGCTGGGAAGTTTATGCCCCAAATTAAGATAAGTGACTTTTTATAAACAATTTATGAAGAGACTAATGGATTTTTAAAAAAGTACTCCCAGGTCGACTCTCCAGACTGGATTTTTCCCTATAACTGGTGTCTGTTGGTATTGGAATGGTCTGGTGGCATTGGAATAGTTTCCCCTCAAATGGTCAGGACTTCTGTGAAAAATATTACGATTATTTAATAAAATTAAAGTTTGGTAATTTACTAAAGAGTTTTTTTATGGACAGTTTAGTTATTTGATGAACAGAGTCAGAAGAATGGTAATTCAAGAGAATATACCTATATTTCAGAAAAACCAGATCCATTTCAAGAAAAGTGTGATTGGAATTTTGAAAAACTTGACTAATAAAATTTCAAAAGTTTGGGTAGTCAACATTAAAGTTTTGACCAGTTACACTTGGTTTTGTAGAACATTGTCATAAAGACAAAAAGGCTGTACACAGAATTGTTTTTGCTTCACAAATTGAAAAACCAAGATTTCCAGTCATTTTTGAGTGGTTAAAAAATTCTAGAATCTTTTTCATTTCTTCTTGGGAAATGTGCAAGAGTCTTACTGTATTTATTTACATGTATATCCCATCTATATTGTTTTTATAAACTTCAAGGCAGCAAATATACCTAATACTCCTTCTTCCTCCTGTTTTCCCAACAAGAACCCTGCGAGACAAGTTGGGCTGAGAATTTGGTCCGAAGTCACTTGGCTGGCTTTTGTATCTAAAGTTGGACTGGAACACTCAGTCTCCTGGTTTATAGGTAGTGCCTTAACCATTAAACAAAAGTGGCTCTCAAGTTTTAATTCAAGCAATCCTACTAGTTCAGCCATTACCAACTTAATGTTGGCACCGATCATTTTCCAAATTGGGATAGTATTTCATTTTTACAAGAGCAGAGTAGAACGTTCATACCATGGGATTTTTCTTACTCCTGGTTACTTACTTTACTTACTGGAGATCCTAATACAGTACTGGAGAAAGAGCTCTTGCATAGATAAAATAGCACTCCATGCCAGTTCCATCTGCAAACTTGTGCAATTATTTATGAACCTTCCTAGGCCTCTAATAATCACCGGAAGTCAGGCAACATGTAAATTTAAATAATAATAGGAGATAAATGATTCTGGGTAAATTTCAGACTCTTCAATGGCAGAAATTTGTTCAGGCTTTATCAGATAGAAAAACTGAAGGAGCTATGAGGGTCATTAGTTTCCACCGAAATCAATATTGAGTCATTCTGTTAATGGAGATTCTCAGTCACCCAGGTCATGGTTGCCCCAAAGATACTTTTTCAAGAGACAACTGGACTTTTTTCTTTGAAGACGTTTTGCTTCTCATCCCAAGAAGCTTCTGAAGAACTGAAGAAGTTTCTTGGATGAGAAGCTAAACATCTTCAAAAAAAACCCCAGAAAGTCCAGTTGCCTCTTGAAGAAGCACCTTTGAGGCTTTCTGTTCTGGATTTTGGGTTGGATTTGGACAAATTGTAGTTTTGATGAGATTTGTGAATATGATCGCCCATCTTGAAACCAATTAGTTTATTGAATTAATGACTAAATGTTCCTTTTGTCTATTGGGAAAAGTAGTTATATCTTTAGAACTGTTTGTCACATTTTTCTCTGAAACTTAGGGGAGGCTATGCCACCCAAACCAGTCTAATAATGAGTGCCTGCTAATAGACAAAAGACTGTTTTGATCTTGGTGATACATTATTCCCCTTTAGACTTCCCCAACTATCAGTTGGAGGTAAAGCATTCCAGTCTCTATCTTGTCAAATTAAATTATGACTTCTTTTGACTTGCTCTTCTTTTGTGTCTCTTATGTTCCTCAAGATGTAAGGAGAGCAATTTACATAATTAAGCTTGAGTTGTTATGCTGCTTCTTTCCAGGTCCAGCTTAGGTGCAAGTTAGTTTATAAAAGCCATCTTTTTTAGATTTTTGTAGAATTTTAAAGACTTCAAAGACGAGGATAACTGTAGAACTTTGAACTCCTGCCACAAGTTCTTAGTGCATTTCAGATATAAAACTAAAAGGTTGTCTTAGAGCAGGCCCAGGTGCACACTCCACATTCATGAGTCTCTCCTTAAGAAACTTCATCTTATCCTTGAGTTGCTTGCCAGCCCCATGATCCAGGAAAATATGCATCTGATTTATGGAAGTACCAACTGTGCATTCCATATCTGCTCATAAATCCCTTTTTGGTTTGGGATCCAAAGCCCAGCACATTCCTGTTGGTTAGTATCAATTTAATTAGTTTTCATTATACTGCTGTAGAATTGTGAAGTAGTTTTGTTTATAAATTGCTCAAATTTATGCCATGGGAAACTATAAATGTAACTTGTAGAACATCTTTCTAGAGACAGTATATTTCCCCTATAACCTCATTTGGTATATTTAGTTTAAGAAAGGCCAAATTATATTTATATCTGTAGTCTTCAGATAAGATGATTAATATGACTTAATAGGGATAGGATAAATGTTCATCAGTAAGAAATGCACCACAAGTATAACTCTGAAATAGAATAAAAGGCACTTTACAAGAGATTCATAATAATAATTTAATTAAGTTGTGCGAATTTCATGTAAGCTTTATAACTTCTATGGAATATAAGCCCTTGTCTTCTGGGTGGTTTATTCTCTGTAAATGTTTCAGACTTCCTTCAATCTTGTTCAATTCTGAGTAAAAATGTACCTAAAAAATAAAAGTAAAGATTTAGTCAACAAATAAACCTGCATTTTAATGTATCATTCTTCATGAGAAGCATGTAATAACTGTGTATGTAGAATGAGTAAAACAGCAGAGATTTATGTTTTTTGTAGGAGTGGAAAATGGGAAGATAGATCTAGTATCACTATTGTCTACAATAACTATGATCAATTTCTGCTTGTGATTATGATATTAACATGGAGGAAAACTTACTTGGGCTCTAACAAACTTGTGTAGCTTTGAAAGCAACTCTCTTGCTTCTGGCAGCATAACAACAACTGTGAAGTGAGCGTCTAGTAGGAGGCACAACCAGTCCATAATCTGAAAATAAAGTCAAAATACACAAACACAATCACTATGAATGAACATTTTAGTATTTAGCCATTAAAATGCAAGCCAGTCCGTTACCTATAAAGAATTTTGTTGCGTACCTACTTACAGGTCAGCCTTTTAATTTCAGTATTGAAACTAAACATTTTGAAGAAGGCAGCATAATTACTTTTATTTGTTTGCAATCATGGTACAGCTGTGAAGAATTTACCAAATTAGATGTTTCTATAATTTTAATCCCAGGCAAGAGTGACCTTCATTCCCGTCAGCATGAATACATTTCTACCACAATTTCCAATGCCCTTCCAGATGCAATCTCACTCATAATCACAACTAGCCGATCAGTTCATTGCCACACATTTAACTAGAACATTTTTGTTATGCATTAGTTTTTAATATATGAAGTACAATTTGGGCTACTGAAAACTAGTTTAAAGGGACATCACATTACAGGATGTTCCCAGCACATGTGATAAACCAAATAAAAACAAAGAAAGGCATTATAGGTGAAGCTCTAATGCAATCACTACAGTCATCAATGTGCTTATATTGCCACTCATGAGCTACAAGCAAGACTAGATTTTCTGTATTAATGGTTTCTTCACTTTTTCACTTAACAATACATTGGAACCAAATTTAGCCATCCCGTATTAGATTCATTAGAATAAACAGGCCAAATCTGAATCTACCTGTCTTGAATTTTGTAATAGGTGGCAAACAGATTCAATTAATCATTTTCTTATATTTATAGTCTATTATTCCAGTGAGAGCTGGAAGAATTATCTCATTTTTCCAGAGACATTAAATCTGAGTATGCTGCTCTAAAAAGATTTCTTTGGGCATATTTAAGAATAACTTGATAGCTTTTGTAGGAAAAATTATCTATACCTGTTGTATGGTCAGGTGAAATATTCCAGGGAAGTGTGTGGAAGACTCTTTACTACATTGCACATATAAGTACTGAAGATACTGGAGGAATAACTAAAAAGAAAACAATAAAATTAATGTCACTGAATACAACCGTATATGCAAAGAACCCTTCAGTCCTATAAAAAAGAATGACTTGTTTTATTTGGTGGTGTAACAGACATCCCATATATCAATAAGCAAAATAAATATTTTCCAGACAAAGACCCTACAGCAGAGTTCCCCAATCTTTCCGGTTTTGCAGTCTGGCCCAGGGGGGTGGGTGGAGGGGGGGGAATAGTTTGCGCATCATTTATATTGACACAATTGAAATTTAACAGACAGACATAAGTAAGAGGCATCTCTTCTGCAAGAAGAGAATACAGATAGTTCTCGGCTTACAACAGTTCATTTAGTGACCATTTTTACACTTACAATCGCATATCTTAATATAGTCTGTATCTTAACATTAAACTATCCGATATAAAAGGGACAACTTCAGTGATGTCATAATAAAGTGTAAAATTAATTTGACACTGTTACTGAATTCTGAAGGCACAAACCAATACTTACTATGACTTCCTTTGCAGAGAGGTCTTTCAAATGAGGTAAAAGAAATGTTTCACTGTAAGCTGAACAAATAATTGTATTTCTGCATAAGGTAGAGATACCTGAGTCAAGGATCTATTTCTATTCAAATTTGTGTCTTATTTTATCCCTCCCCCCATTTTTTTAAAAAGCAGTACTTTTAAAACTAAAATATTTTTTAAAAAATTAACAAGTTAAAGCAGCCTTTGTTTGTCAAACAAAGAACTGAGTGATCCAAATTACAGAACAACAAGAATCAAAACCTGGGCACTTTGCAAATTAAGGCTGCTGGTCCTAGCAACAATTCTACCAAGTCTTTCAATCTACCAGAAAGAGGAAAAAAATGTGACCAGTAGTTTACCTACATAGATTAGAAAGGATTAACAGTGATTATGCATGTTGATATTTCTATGCATACATCATGAACACCAACATCAATTTTCCAATGAAGATTTAGCAGAACCAAATAGCAGTATTGCTACTTCTTGATTCAAGGGAAAATAATTCCTTTCTGCAGGCAGTTTAATGTAGAGAGATAAAGTTGGGACTGAGGATCATGAGTTAAAAATAAACATATATTGAGCAGTGGCTCCTCAAAGAAGGAATGCAATTAAGGAATGCAAAGACTTGTTTGGTCTTTATCTTTGCAATCAGATATTGTAGTAGTGCAGCAGAGAACAGTACATGTAATCCTTTACTTTTCAGAGGAATTATAAGATTTACTTCTCGCTGTATCCAATTGATTCTACGACAATAGTGGGATACTTGTGACTCTACAGGCAATTTCCAAAACATATCATTCCTGAGTAGTCACATTGCCTAAGGTGTGGCTCAAGCGAAATTGTTAATATTCTAGTGTGGTATGCTAGCAAAAAGTCTAATCTTATGGCACTTTGTTGAAAAATAGCCACAAGACAAATGAGGTTAGCTATTAAGACACTTTCAGACTTTAGTAAATAAATCTCATATGCAACTTTGCTTCAGCTGCAAACATATTTTGTAACAATACTGGTAAAGTTGTTAAGGATATGATAAACAATCTAAATACAATCCATATCAAAGTCTATTCTCACATATTATTTAGGTCAATCAATTAGTTCGATTAAAAACAATCTACATTGATCGGTGTTTCGTTTTATTCAGACTTAAAAAAAAACCCTTAATATATTTTTTAGACATAGCTATTCCAACAAATGTTATTTTATGCAGTGGTTTCCCAAATGTATACTTTTATGTTAATTTTGGAGCCGAGACTGAAAGAAGTTGCTAGAATCTGTTCACTGCTTTTTGGTACATTGCTACATTTTGCTTCCAATTAATACTTTTTTTTTTACATCCCCAATGTATACCACAATCAATTCAGAGGCCAAAGACTGTATCTGAGGGTTATCATTTTCAATTCATATTATACTGAATAGGAGGAATAATAATAGTTTCCTTTAATCATTCACATCAAAAATATATTCCAAAGGATACAGTAATGTTGCTTTGTGTGGCCCAACTGGACATGTTTCACTTAGTTCTATGTCTTGGGATTTCTGTATTGTCTGTATATCACAGCTATCTTCCTCTATGAGTTCAAAAGTGCAGCCATTCTGTACAACTTTAGAAAGTTCATCCATTTTGTTGTTTTCAACAGTATGAACATGATCTGGTACAAAATCTGAATTTATATTCATTGTTTCAAGGTGGTCATCACCAATGCTACAAAAAAAAAACACAAAATGTCCACAGATACTCAAATTTGTTTAAAATGTTATTTAAAACTAATATTGAAGTTGAAACCATAATAAATCTAAGACAGATTGTTTGCTGTTAAAATAGAAGAACATGGGGGGGGGGATTGTTTTTGGCAGGCAAAATTGATAGGGATAATAGTACATCAAGGATGATAAAAGCCATTATTGGTTAATTGCTTGAAGATGAATTTTTCCCAATCTGAATCAATTAAAAGAAAAAAGAATCCACAATCTGGATTTTATAAAAGGGGAATTATTTAGGTTTGTGCAGTATTAAGCAGACCTGAATAAATAAGCTTGTAAAATGAAAAGTTATTCAAAGAAAAAGAGATGATTTATAGTAGCTGTCATTTCTTCAGATTGTCCACATGCAGATCTAACACTAGTGCCATCTTTTCAGAGCCTTTTTATAAACACAAATTAAACTGGGGAAAACCCCACTATTTCAAAACGAACTTTTGCAAGAACTATTAATAAATTTAAATATAAACAGAAATATGTATATTTACCTCAGAAAAATCTTCAGGCAAGTACAAATAACTGCTTCAGGGATATCAGGAAATTGTTGCAGACAGAGTTGCAAGAGATGTATATCTGTTTTCTCCACTGCAATTGCCATTAGTTCTGGACACATGCTGGAAGATAAAATAGTGAAGTTCTCAATATATTTAACATTATTATGATTGATTGCACAGTCAGCCACATGTTTAGACTGGATTTGGCATTTGTGTCACCCACTGAGTCCCTATTAATACTATTATTTTATCCTGCCCTTGTTTATATATAAAACTCAAGATGACAAACGTATTTAATACTTTTGGCTTCCTATTTCCCTCACAACAATAACCCTGTGAGGTGGGTTGGGGTTGAGCGATAGCGACAGGTCCAAAGTTACCCAGCTGGAGGCCTAGAACTCAGTCTCCTGGTTTTTAAGCCGGCATCTTACCCACAACACCAAAGTAGCACTCTACTGTGTTAGTGTTTTATTATTTTTTCTGTACATATTTCCATACACCTTTTAAAAGTTTCTGGTTTATAACGTAACCAATTCCCAAAAGCTATTGCTACAAAAATGTGAAGTAGGCTGTTTGTTAGAAAAGATTAAATATTTATTACCTATAAGAGAGGCCTTGTGTTTGAATCAGTTGTACCAAGCATCTGCGAGGATAGAATGAAGATTCTGCTTTACATCTGTTCACAAGAGCAGATACTATATATCCAATTGATGCTTGAAAGACTGTCACCGGAGTACTAGACAAAAATGCCAGTAGTTTTTCTTCTACAGTATTCTGAGAAGCACCCTAAAAAAAGAAATATTTTACTTATTGGTTCCAACTTAATTATTTTCTTCTTTGCTAATTAAAATTATTAACTACTGGACTAGTCGCCCACCATGGTTATTGTAAGAGTTTGGTCCATTAATTCTTCATGAGACCAAATCTGTAAAGAGAAATGTTTTTAGATATTTACATGTATCATAGATTAAGAAATATTTTATCTCTGGCTCTATTTTTGCAGTTTACAGAACACCTTTTTAGAAAAAGAATTACACTGACCAGATTTATTAATTACACTTAAAAATGCTAATTAATATAATCATGATATTCATCTTTAATTTGCTTTGCTGATACTTAAAGGAGAATTGCAAATTAACTACTCATTTAGGTACATATTTCACTATGCATTCGTACATAGAGAAAATGCCACTCAAGATTGCCACGTCACCCTTTGTTTTCAATAGGGAGTGTTCATAATTACCTTAATAATGTTAAGAAGCTGTTCCACTGTCAGGGTCCCTTCTTGAGCATTCTTTCTTGATCTCAACTGCAATATTTGACAAAGAAATTAAGATTCTCTGAAACAAGTAGATAACATTCCTTCAAAACTAGGAATCAAGATTATGTCTTCAATGAGATTTCCATTCTAACATTTCATTTATTCATTTATTATGAAGGTACCATCTGGGCAAGAAAGACATTATCAGATGAAAAAAATCATGTGACCCAGGCTCTCAGCCTTCCAAGTAATGCATCCAAAGAAAACAGAACTCCAAGGCAAATGAGTTCCTCAAAGAACAGTTTATTGCTACATCATATTGGCACAACTGGTGAAAGCTGACTCTGATATTTCCCACGGTTAATTTCACCTGATTAAAAGTAAAAGTTTCCCCTTTCTTCCCAAGTCACTGGTCAGCTGTCCAATCCAAGTGCTGGCCGGTCGCTTGGTTACTTGCTCCTCCTCTGGCCAGCCACCTGTGAGAATGTCCTTAGTTCCCACAGGAAAACTTTATTGTTTTGGCTAAAAAATCCCATCTAACTATTTCTTTCCTTCCCACCGCTGTGTGGCAACTCTGAAGCCTCCAAGATGGCTTCAGCAAGGCTCACTTCAGGGTTGATACAGGCATTCTTAACACATATGTCAGCAGTGATTTTACCCACTACTAATGTAACAAATACATTTAAAAGTGTCTCTTCTATACCACAAAAACTCATGCTCCAGAATGGATCCAAAACAAACTGTGTAATAGGAAGAAATATGATGTTAGATTATGCTGAAATCGTTAATAGAACAGGGTGTGGTTTGGATGCCTCTGTTTCATCAAACCAAAATTAGGCCCTGAGAAGTGCGGAGCAAATCATGCACGAGTTGAGGAAGTGAGGTGCTGGGGTGTGGTGCCAATGCAGGAAGGCCAGGGAAAGAGGGTGCGAGTGCATGAGAAAGCAGAGAGGCCTGGAAAGGAAGTGTGTGTGTGTGTGTGTGTGTGTGTGTGTGTGTGTGTGTGAATGAAGGGGGAAGGAGGGTGCTCTGTGTATGTGAGTGAAGGAGGAAAGGAGGGTGTTATGTGTACAAAGACAGGCTGGGGAGGGGGAGATTTACCTGAGTGACATACAACCTTACCCCCAGGCTTCCCAAATGACTTGGCTAGTGGGAAACTGGCTCGTAAGATTGCAAATGGCAATTTTATGATAACAGAACACTTAAATGAGAGCTGGTTGGCAGTTATGTAACTGTGGGGGCCCTGCAACAGTGGGAACTTTGAGGACCAATCATAAGTCCCTCGTTAAGTACTGTCATAACTCTGAACAGTTGCTGACAATTGGTCATAATTCGGGGACTACCTGTATGAGTTTTAGTGCTGCCTTAGGAATAAAGCTACCTAGGTGACTTAGGGATAGTCTCTCTCTCTTAGCCCTAGGGAGATGGCCATAGCAAACCACTTCCAAAAATCATGCTAAGAAAACAATGTACATGAACTATAAAATGAGTCAAAATCACAAAAAACCAAAAACATCCCTCCCCTCACAACTTCCTAGTTAGGATTAGACCAGTAAATGTTGCTTTGGGGGAGGCGAGTTAAAATCTGAAGAAATCTTCAACATTATGTGAATATTATGCATTATTATACTATAATCAATCAACATCTGCCTATCCCAGGTCCTTGGGAAGGACTTGATAGGTGGATAAAAATACCAAATTCAATATGAACATCTGGCTGACTGCGATGAACTAAATAATATTATAAATATTATAGAAATAGAATAACTGTGGCAAAAGCAGTAGTAATAGGTGCCTTGGGTGCAATCCCAAAAGAACACCATTGGCACTGGCAAATTCACCATCCGTCAATTGCCACAGGCAGCTTTACTTGGAACAGCTTACATCCTGCAGTGATGTATCCGTAACATCATCAAACATCCACACCTGCTTATCCCAGATCCTTGGGAAGGACTCACTAGGCCAGGGTTCTGCAACCTTAAACACTCAAAGAGCCATCTGGATCTGTTTCCCACAGAAAAGAAAACACCAGGAGCCACAAAACCCTTCCCGTGCCTGACTATTTCTTGACTGGCCACAAAACTAGTATATGTAGTTGAATTAAACGTTCTGTTTTCTTCTGAAACTTTTCTTTTCTTGGATTTATCCATGGTTGGTCTACCGGAGGTTGAAAAGCTCAATGAATCACATGCCGGCGGGTGTTGCACATTGGCGGTTGTGACTCATATTCTGAGTAAAAGGGAGCCACAACAGAGGGATGAAAGAGCCACATGTGGCTCCAGAGCCTGAGGTTGCTGACCCCTGCATTAGGCAGACAAAAATGCCAAATCTAGTCTGACCATCTGGCTGACGATGTGACGAACCATATTAAAATTATATTATAAGATTATGAATCTTATGTAAATATCTCAACTCAGTTAATACATTTTATGTTTTGAAAAAAGAAATGGTGTTCTGAGAATCAAGGCTAGAAAGCCTGAGTTAGCAGCCACATTAGAGACTTGTGTGAGAGCTGATGGCAACTGCTTGAGAGGTGAATTCAGACAGAACAGCGTTTCCACTTGTTCAAAGATGATCCAGCTATTTTCTACTGATGGGAGCCCCCTAGTGACCCCATCTAGAACTGCCATCTGCTGATCGGTTCCAAAATGACACCTTTTACTGGCATTAAAGAAGGGGAAAATAAACTTCCATCAAAGTCTATGGAAGGCTTTTCCTAAAAACGTGCTGGGGACACTTTGAAAGTTGGGTGACTAATAGTCCTTTAGACACAAACATGCTGGCAACATGAATTTTTCTCTGCTGCTTCTGAAATAGGTTCCCCCCCACTGTCAGAATCATATGATGAATGAAGGAGGTTGAAAAAAAAGGCAAGAAAAGGCTCAAGAAATACTTAGATGAGCCAAAAGCCTTATCACATAACAACAATAAAACAGTGCGTTGGAATATCTTCAAGAAAGATAATTGGCTTGCAAGCAAGAATTGGTGGGACCACAAAATAGAGAAAGTAATAGAAAATGAAGAAGCTAAAATGCCCTGAGACCTTAGAATTCAAACAGACTGGCACCTGCTGCGTAACCCCTCAGACTTAACAACTGTCGGTAAGGAAGACAAAAAAATCTAGATAGTGGAAGTGACAGCACAGCAGAAGAGAAAAAACTAGAGAATCACGAAAAACAAAACTTGCAAACAGACTACGGCAAAAGAAAATGAAGATAATACTTATAGTGGGTTTGCCTCGGATGCAATTCCAAACATCTGGGGCACCACTTGCACAAGATCAGCTTTGACAAAATCACCATCAGTAAATTGCAAAAGGTAGTTTACTTGGAACAGCTTACATCAATGCAATGAAACTTTTAACATCAACCCAAAAACATCTGCCCATCCCACATCCTTAGAGAGGACTCAATAGATGAGCTCCAATCTAAACAGCAAGCTGATTATGCAACCAACCATAACAATGTCATATGTTCCTTAGTTTACCTGGTAGTTGTCACATGCCTCTCCTATAGCAATACAAACACATATATAGCACACACTCATGCTCTAGGTTGGAAATAAATAGCCTCAGAAAAAATGCTATGAGATATAATTCACTGGTTAATTGCATTCCATTTTCTACTGTTATTTATTTTTAAAATGTTGAAATACATGTTAATATAAAGGCAAATGATATATACATGCACAAATTTTGAACCTTTTACATGCTAGTATATTCAACATATGCAAGGTAAGATAAAGGGCACATTTCTAGAGAAAGAAGTTGCATTTAGGTAAGAGAAAGAGAGTACTCTGTTCTCATCAGTTTTGTATCTTAGAATACCACAGGGGAGAAAAACCCAACTCAAGATTTTTCTTTTCTTCCATTTTCAAGCTAATTCTCCATAATCACCACCCCAAGCAACAGTTAGCCATGCCTGAACATTCATCTTCCTTAATATTGATAAAAACACACAGATGGAAATATGCTAGCTCACATTAATTCCATTAACATTTATGCTTTCCTGTCCATCCACAAGGTGACACACTGGCCCTTTGGGGAAAACACAATCACATCATCCACCACTGTTCACACAAATCTGGACAATTAACAAAAACAGTTGAGAGTTTTTAGGGTTAAACAGATGGCTATTAATTGTGGATTCCACTATGCAGTATCAACTACAATCCAGTGATTGATAAAATAGTATTAAGATAGTACTTGAAAATATTTTGGCCTGAAAATATAGAGCTAATGAGTATCTACATTATACAATAGAATCTCTGGTCATGAATGCTTCTGACCACGACCAAATTAGGTTCCGACCAAAAAATTCACAATATATATTTTTTTTGCAGCTGATTTCCCCTTCCAGGCCATGTTTTTTGTAAACGCCAAATTTCCAAAATTAGGTTCGGGTCACAACCAAATCTGGTTGTGATCAAACTTATGGAACGAATTATGGTCGTGACCAGAGGTTCTACTGTACCAAGAAGTTAATTATCTGGTTTAGCCTGCATGGAAATCAATTAAGATTTGCCTGGTCATAAATTTTCACATCAAGTTTAGGGAGCATAGATGATTAATTTTGTTTCAAGTCATCTGAAGAAAAATCTTTCAGAAACCAAAATAGTTGAAGGAAAGCAGTTTCATATTGCCATATTTCTTTAGTATTAATTCAACCATTCAATTTAGGGGTAACACAACTTCATGAGACCCTTGCTATTACTCAGAACAATCAGGATATTAATAATCTATACCATGCTGAATATGTATTATATAAGAAATTATATTATACACATAGGAAAGGAAATTAAAAATAATCACATCAAAATAAACATACCGGCCTCTTAGGTTCATCTTTAGCAGCTTTATCAGGTTCGGCACAGATTATGCCATCTTCCTGAAGCCTATTCCAATCAACAAGCATAGATTTCATTTCTGGAAAAGTATAATTTTATTTTAAAGGATGCAAAATATTTCTTGTTATGCCCCCCCCCCCAAAGTTCCTGACAATTTGTTCATCTTCTGACTAAAACATGTACAAGAAAATTTACATTTTGATCATATGTTTCAAAAAGATTTTATTTAGGATCCTGTGATGACAAAATTTCTGTCATCCAGTTCTAAAGAGCCTGCATTTTGTCATTCAAAAAATATCTAATTAGATATTCTTTCACCTTATAGAAGATTACCTGAATTATTTCATTGGATTTTATTCCCTTGATTTCTTAGTAGAAATAATACTGCAGTGTTAAAAGAAAAATATAAGCAGCAAGATGTAGACCTTGGTCCTAAAAACTAAACATGCAATTTTCTTCAGGCTTCTGTGTGTCCTTTAAAAAAAGATGTAGGTGCCTTTAAAAAGGTGCTGCACTCCCATATATTCTAGAATACCTCTTCTGAAACATTTTTAAAGCTTGCCCAGTCCTTTGTTTTTTTGTTTTTTTTTTAATGTTGGCCTCCCACATAAGTCGAAGTCCTGCATGAACTTCCTCATATTTTCCTGTACTCTTCTTCCACAGTGCAAATTTCTCCTCCCCTTTAAGTTGTAAGATGGTCAGTAGCTCCCTTTCCTTATCATTTAAAGAACCATAAACACAGATGAACTTCAATCATTAAGAAACCGTTTTATTGGGGCATTTTAAAAGCAATTCAGAACTTTCAATTAATTGACTAATAAATATTACAGTTGGTTATACTTAAGAAATAAGCAGGAAGAGAATTGTCACCAGTTTTATTAATTGCATTCTTAGAACTTGGAGGAAGTCATTACAGCTTTTGTACTAAAAAGCTTGAGAACTATGCCTTCTAATTCCCCACCTCTTTATGACCCTGTAATCCCTTTTATCGGGGTGAAGTCAGGGAGACTAAATGGAGCTGAGGGTTTACGGCCCTATGAGGCATTTGCAGCAGATATTTTTTCAAATATTTTTTCGTTGTACCCTGATAAAGGAACATTTGTTGCTATCTAGGATTAAACTCTCAAACCTTCCAAGTGGGAAGCGAGTGTTTTCACCTCTAGGCCACCACACTACTCAACTATGCCTTCTACTAATAAACAAAACATAATATAAATTCGATTTTAACTGTTTTTAACATGTAATTTTCCAAAAGCACTCTAATATATTTATAATATATTTAATATAGAATAATGCTGACTCTGCAAATTGCTCAGAGGGTGCTGTACATAAGTGCTACTGCTATTGCTATAATTGAAAAACATTGCAGTCAAGTTCCTACCAGAAATATATGTATCCTTGCTTTTTCCAACTGCAGCAGCCAAAGAGGATGTTTCACACTTATATAGGATTACTTCTAATTCTCTGCCGTGTATTATGAATAGCTTATCATTGTAAGCCCAACACTGAAATAAACAAATACACATAGTTTTTATATATTAGGTTAGAATATATTAGGCAGAAATAGTTAGTGAACATACACACTTTCAACTTTTATCTTTTTTATTATAATTCAAATGGTCCTTTTGGGTTGGAAAGAGTAATTAATGATTAATTTTTCAGAAGAAATTAAATAACAAAACGCTACCTCCTTTATATTTTATACACTAGAAAAGGAACCCATCTAGTCCTGGTGTTTTGCCACTTGCCAATTTTAACATTATTTGTTTTAATCTCTACTGTGGATAGAGGAGCAAATAAAAATGTTTTTTGTGTATCATCTAAATGCATTAATTTAATTTAATTTTAAAAGGGTTCTATTCAGAAAGGATTTACATTGGAGAGATGTTTGTTTAGTGCATGGCATCATACATGCATGGAGCTATGTTAGCCAGGAGAGAGGAAACGTTATCTGCAACTCAATCTCTTCATTATTACCTGGTCTCTTATTAATGTAGAAGTATCTTACTCTATTGAAACTGGGATTTAAGGCTTCAATTGTCACCTGTCCTAATAACAGGATCCTGGATATACAGTATTAATAAAAGGCTTAGGAGGAAGATGTCCATTATCAAAGGTGCATGTCTTTTTTTTCCAGACCCAAAGTGTAGCTTTTTTTTTTGACATATTATACAATTCTTAAAATATTTTTTGAAGAAGAAAAAAATGGCTTATGGCTCTATCTTCTATATATTTTGTAGCTGTATCCACTGCCTTGCTGAATATTCAGATTATGAAGGTAATATGTCCCAAATGACTTGCCTTCAAAATAATGTAATTTGAAAATGGAACTATCCATTTTCCTTATTTCTGAGGCTTAGATATGTTCCTTTTAATTCTTTTAGTACTGAACAAAAATATTTTCCTTTTTGAGGCCAGATTTCATTCTTCCAGCAATTTGCAGATATGTCAGCCATGATACATTCCAGCCTTTGGCAAGTAATTTTTACTGTGTCTTTGATTTATTCATAGGGTCTGAGTGGACCATTTTTGGATATGCAATTTACCCTTTTCTTACTGTAATTATTTCCAACATGAAAAGCATTTAGGTGAGAAGCTAATGGTGATATTTTTGGACTTACTATTTTCCTTATAGAGTTGCATATTTTTATCAATCTTTATCTTATAATCTACCCTTTTAGTTTTTTATCCTGTTTTGTGTTGGGAAACTGCCAGCAAGACTGGATGGAGGAATCAAGCAGGGACCCAGCTTGGAATCTTTGCACAGTTGCAAGTGGCATAAGTTTGATCTCCCATAAGATCCATGAAGCCTTACCTGGTCCTTCCCAGGGGAAATTCTTGTAATTTAGATAGATACAATAAAATTACTTATTATAGTTCTTTATGGGCGGCTCTGGTTGCTTGTACCTGACATTACTGTTCCTGTACCAGAAACATCTATGGAACACATTAGTTAGGCCAGCTCCTTCCAATATTGGTGTTTTGCTGTTCTGGGATTTTATTCCACAAAATCTTTTGACTAATATTATGTAGTAGCTGTTCTTATCACTTTCCAAAATATACGTAGATACTAATAAAACAGGCTTTATTATAACCTATCCACAAATACTTAACTTTGGAATGTAATACATTCATCGTTGTAGATTTCTGATAAACTCTGCTTACTTGACTTAAAAACATTCATCTTGCTATTGCCTTCATGGTGCTCCATTTTATGGTCAACAATAATAAAGCTGCCATTTTGGGGGGGGGGGAAATTGCCCACATTCTGGAGCAAAACATTTTATTTGCAATTATATAGCAAATTAGAATTAAATTGGATTTTGACATTCAAATTAAAGCCCAAAATTATTGGAGCAAATAAGTAAAATAGGCTTTTTGTTAATTGATGCAAAATACTCCAAATATCAATAAACTATACAGATAGTCCTCAATTTATAAACTGTTTGTTTAATGATGATTCAAAGTTAGAACGGTCTTGGAAAAAATGATTTACAACCTGTCCTAAAAGTTACTACAGGTAGTCCTTGACTTTCGACCACAATTGAGACCAGAATTTATATGGCTAAGCGAGAAAAGTGAGTTTTGCCCCATTTTATGACTTTTCTCACATTTGTTAAGCGAATAACTGCAATTTTTAAATGAGTAACATGGTGGTTAAGTGAATCTGACTTCCCCATTGACTCTGCTTGTCAGAAGTTTGCAAAGGAGGATCACATGACCCCGGGACACTGCAACTGTCATAAATGTGAGTCAGATATCAAGCATCCAAATGTAAATCACATGACCATGCGGCTGCTACACAGTCAGAAGTATAAAAAATATTTCAACTGACTTCTAGAACGAAATTCTGCTAGCTAAATTTTTGTGTAAATCCTGATTGAGTCTCATCTGTTTTTTATATCTATAGAGGCGGAGGGAGGGAGGGAGGGCAATATTACACTTTTTTATTACCAAACTTTCCTTTAATTAAATTAAGTCCTGTCTATCTTCTTGAATATTTTTCTACTATAAAATCTGTATTGGTTTTAAATAAAATGGTTACCCCTTTTGACTTGCTAGGCCCTCCTACCAAAAATAATCTGTTCAAAATCTGATCTGAGGTATATGATTACTGTAAAAAGACCGCTGGTTGAGTTCCCTTCTCCATCATAACCCCCAACACACATAGATTGTATGTGAATAGTTTAACAGATCTAATTTAAGAGCATTATGCTGAACGAAATCCAGCTTCTTGCTTTTCCGTTCACATTGTCCTTATATTAATTTAAATTTATTTTTAATTATTTTTTTAATGTTTTCCTCCACCACCCATGTTTTTCTTCAATGGCAAGTGTCTCAGCCATCCTTGACTCATCCAAGTAAGGCTTAATTCTTTGTCTGTTCAGGGAATTACCCTTCATAGACATCCTTTTATTGCTCATTTTGCCAATTAGTTGGATATTAGTCAAAGAAAACCAGCAAAAATAATCTGAAAAGCTGAGTTGGGAGAAGAGCAATTGGCTCAGCACTCCACCTTCTCTGAGGCTTGGTCTAACCCCTGTCAAATTTCACTTTCTAAAATAATGAAATTCAATGCTTTGTTTCATTATGTAACAGCTATATTCACATGGGATACACAACCTTTATCAAGCTGTATTTGATTTTGAATGGAATGCTGATGGTAGCACTCTCTAAAAAAAGATGAAGCCAAAGCAAAGTGAAAGCTGATTTAATTTATTTTCAATTAATTGTTACTGAATTAAATATATTTAATGTGCTAATTCCCCATGTATTAAACTATTTCCCTCATCAATCAAATTAAAATTTGTATTTTGCTAAAACATTTGAAAGGTCACAGCTATGATTTTGTGACCCACATGGAACACTAGTTTCTGACAGTAAAACCCTTGGCAAAACTAATGTATATTGCATTCCCCTCTCTCTTCTGAGTGACTGGATGACTTTAAAAGCGTTGTTGTGGATTAACACACCTTGAGTTTTGTATATAAAACATCTGATTTAGTGCAACAAACGGATACAATTTTTTTCTAAGCCAAATTTAAACATGTCAAAGTCAAAACTTAATAACAATTCTGAAGCCAAATGACAAAGAAAATAGAATGCAGAAATAAATACTTCCAAATATATGGATGTAAACTGTTTCAATTCCTCCCCGTGAGACGCTGCTACAGAGCATTGCATGCCAAAACAACTAGACACAGAAACAGTTTTTTTTCCCTTGTGTCATCACTCTACTGAACACCTAATTCCCACAGTATTGTCTTATGTATATTTACCCATGCAATATGGTTGTACTACTATTATACTTCTCATCTTTTCTACAATCTTTTCTTATTGGTATCATTTTTATTATTATTACTCTGTTGTACACTGAGAGCTTCTGCGCTGGAGATAAATTCTTTCTGTGCCTAACCATACTTAGCCAATAAAGTATGCTATGCTGTTCTATTCTCTATTAGCAAGATAAGAAAAGGGAGCATTTAGGATTGAGATTCACTTATGCTAATGGCTTAATATATTCATCGACAAAAGGGAAAAATTTTAAAGCACTGACTAAAACCATTTCTTCTAAGATAAGCATGGATTTCTATTATGACAGAATTGCTATAAATATGTTAAAATCAAGTAACTGGTCTCAGCTTACTTGTCCTGTTGTTCCTTGTGGCAAATCTTTTGATGCTTCCATAGTTTGAAACTTAATATTCCAGATTGAAAAGCAGTCTACCAAGAGGAAGGAAAAAATTTATCAAACTGTTATATATGCATAGTTCTCATTTATAAAATGTCACTTGGAAACTAATTAAAAATATTCTGGCAATAAACTGTGTCCCCTAAATAATTAACACATCAGATCATTCTTGTTGAATGGTATTAATAATCAAGTATCTCATTTCAATAGGGCAGACGCGGGCAATCAATTTCCCAAGAGGCCACATGAGAAACTGAGACTGGTGTGGATGGCTGATGCTCTGTCCCCTCACCACAGATGCTGCACCACCATCCCTGCTGCTGCTGACACTATGCCCCCTCCCTGGTGTGGGCGACTCAGACTGTCCACTGGCCAGATGTGACCCATGGGCTATAAAATGCCCAGGTCTACACTAGAGCATCGGAAATAAAACAATATCAAAATAATGTTTTCTGAAATCAGTGTCTCATTAAACATGAGTTATCAGATCAAAATAATCTGTGTCTCTTTTTCTATCAGCTTATAGAATCTTTCCTGACTTCCCTCATTGTTGATGATTATTAGTAAGTTCCAATCACTTTCCATTATTTTTTAATTCTACATTTTGTGTTGCAAACAATGTATGGTAACTTGAGGTCCTTACTGTTAATGCTTTTCCAAATGTCTCTTGGATGTTTTCCTTTTGTTTTGATCCAATTGTTAAGCTAAGTTATTTTAGTCCAACTGCTCAATGGTTTACCTTTGACATTACTTTCTGAGGAATCCAAGCATCCTGTTACAGCAATATGGTCTTTATCAAGAATCACAATTGAAGTTCCTTTAAGAATACTTCCACTCACATTGAGTCTGAGTAGAACCGATTTTGGTAAAATCTGTGTTTCTGCTGTTTTACTCTCTTGTAGCAGCACCAGAATCTTATACACACAGCCATTGGAATCTGTGTACAAAATCAAGTCACATCTTGATTTACAATAATAAATATGAAAACTAGAATTGATACTTAATACAAATCTATGAACTTCGTCCACTGGTATAGCCATCCCTTTTCTTCCCTCTGCTATGAGTGACCTACAGTATGTAGTTCATGTATACACACAAACACAAGCCTAAGCTAAGAAATTATAATAAAATAATTAAAAATAATGTACGTATGCCACTTGCCAGATTACTTCCAAGAGCTGAAGAAAATTTATTTCCCTGCCATGTGTTTCATGGTAAAATGACGAGTAACTATCAACCCTATAGTAATATAGCTGGCCAAACATTTACATAACTCCTCCCACAGATTCTAAAGCAGCCTTAAATATTCAATATCTAAAACAGCAATTAAAAAATAAATACCATTCTCTTGTAATATTGATCCATATCATGCACTATGATGTGCTTTTAGTTCATTCTTGCTTGACATATGGGAATTTTGTTGGTGTAATTTGTAAACCATAGTTTATGTTTAATGTTATGTGTGAACCAAACCATTATGACCTCTCCAAAGACCCAAGACTATTAAAACAATGTTTAGCATCATGTGTAAATATAATCATAGTGTCCAGAACTAAATGCATTTTATATGCTTATGTGACTGTAAAAGAAAATAAGACCATTTATAACTACTGACTAATGAAGCAGAAAGCATACTATTTACAAAGCACACACTCAGAGGTTTTTTTGGTATCTAAAGTAACATTGTCTATGATATATTAAACTGGGGCTCTGCTTTAAAATTAAATAGAATTGGAAAATACAGTTATACTTACATAAACAAAAGAGTGTGATAACTTTGTTTTTCAAATATGCCGCAAAACTCAGTGGAGTAGATGACCCAACTCCTTGTTCAAATTTAAATTTCTGAAGGGTGTATGGATTGCAATGCTGCACATATATGAAGTAATCCCCATCCTGAAAAATAAAGGCTTTTTAATATATCCACATCTCAATAAAATATCACAAAAGCAAGATAGTAATAGTTTACATCACACACCCAAAGTAACGGAAACTCCAATTAAATAACAGAAATGACAACCCAATATGAAACACATGGCAATATAGTCATTGTGAAAAAAGCAGTGTCAAAGGAAGGCAGTCTAAACAATGTATAGGTAGTCCTTAACTAATGACTATAATTGGGATTGTGACTTCCACTGCTAAGCAAAGTAATTGTTAAATAAGTCATGCCTGATCCTATTACCTTTTTTTTTGCCACAGTTGTTAAGGGAATCACCATGGTAGTTAAGCAACCATGTGATTGTTAAGCAAATCTGGCTCCCCCTATAGACTTTGCTTGTCGGAAGCCAGCTACATGTGACTGCAGATAAGTGCAATGGTTGTTAAATGACCAACTGGTTGTAAGTCACTTTTTTTTCAGCATCATAATTCTGAATGGTTGCCAAACAAATGGACATAAGTCAAGCACTGGCTGCAGAGTTTCTTTTATCTTTGTATCTGTAAGAATCAGGAAGATGAACCAAACAGAAAAACTATCCTCTTCCACCCAAGGCAAGGCCTGGTTCATAAATATGGCATTTTAGCAGAAGAATTTCTTAAAAATTCAATTTGGTAAATTATGGTGCTCAATTACTGAAATTAAAATAGCTTTTCTACATTTGAAGACTGCTTCACTATATTGTTTAAAAAATATTCTATTAATTATCTAGTGCATACAAATATTTTCAGAGATCAGTTGATCAGATCCATAACACTGACATTGAATTTTTTAAAAATAAAGAGAAACACTTGATTTTTATAGATCATCTGAACATTTGATCAAATCTTTAGTCCTCATAAAACTGCCAAGAGTCATATGACTGCAGTAGGGTATAAATGCAATAAAAATAAAGAAATAAAACAAAGTTCTCAAATATGTCTCTGGTGTTTAAAGTGCTAATTAATACTATTCAGCCTTCAGAAAGTCAGTATCTATTGATACTGAGAAATAGAGCTGAACATTTTTATACCAATGTCCAAGGACTGGGAACTCTGTCACAACACTTACTGCACTGATATAAATGAAAGACACATTAACAATAAAACAATGAAAAGATGCATCAACAATACATCAAGAACGGAACATATAGCTATTATCTTACCAGAAGCAGCAGCCTTGCCACATTCAGAAAGTATCTATCATTTGGCTACTTTACAACTATCTAAGATATAACACTCACCTGCTCAGTAATAAATAAAAGAACACTCTTTTCAACTCCAATTAAAGCATTGCTCCACCTAAAAATAAAATACATGGTTATTGCTATAGGGGAAAATGCAATCAAATAAAATATCAGATATTATTGCAGCTACCTAGGATTGTGTGTTATGGATTGGGATAAAGATAAGGTAATATTATGGGGATGTAGCAGAAAGAAGAGGGAATCTTCTGTGATTAGTTCAAGTAAGGAAAGAATCTCAGTTCTTTCATCTGAGGGATTCAAAATGATGAAATATCAGGATCACGACTTAAATTTTGAATTTTAAAGCTACTACAGGGAATGGCACTCACCTAATAACTTCGTTGGAAATAATGTTTTCAACTTCTTGTTTTGGATCAGCTAGCAAAGCATCCAAATTTTTAACAGCTCCACCCTTGAACAGGACTAAGGGCTCAGTGTGTGGTAATGAATGTATCCGATATACATCTGATGACAGCTGCAAGATAATTTTAAAAAATGAAATGAGACATATACTCATATATACATATGGCAACAAATGAAATATTTATTGTCAAAATAAATATTTATTCTAAATGATAATTTTTGTTCCTCCAGCTTCAATAACCTTATGTTCCTAATGAGCAGGGAAATAAGTTATCTAATTCTTTAGATAAGTGAACCTACACAAGATTCATGTCACTGGCTATTCATTCACTTCCCCAAAATGGAAATATTTTCTTGTTTCAGCAAAACAAATCTGATTATGATTTGAAAGAAAGAAAGAATCTTCACTGGCAAAAGGATTCTACTCAATTGAGCTGATCCACTTCTTTATTTCTGGAGATAATCTGGTCTTTTGGTCCCTGTTTTGATCAAGGACATCCCACTGTGATATGTAAAAGAGTAGTCTTATGGTCACGGACCAGCATAGGGAGGAAGAGGAGAAAGAAAAAATGACATTTTTACTGATTCCTGATAACTCTGCAATTCTCTATACAATTCTGCATAATCTGAGCAGCCTTTCTCCACAGCAGGTTTTGAACTGAAGGAAAAATATAACTAAATAATAATCACTGCAAGCATAAAATCCACAACTTCCTTCAAGAGAATCTTTTGTTGAATTCAGGGTTCAGCTGCACAAGATAATTACTTTAAAATATATTATCAATACTTACTGTGGCTTTAAAAACTTTATCCAAGTCAGTATCATCTTCTTTCCAGATCTGTAAAACCTTTTAAAATTTATAGAATTACTATTTTAGAAAGATCACAATAAAGTGTTTGCTAACTATTCCTCTTGAAGCTTGGAGAAAATCAAATACTTTTGAGATATATTTAAGATGATCAATCTTACAGTATTTGATTTTAATGACACACAAAAGTACTTGGCTGAAGTACTGAAATATATCTGCATATACTCTGGTAAAAATAAAGGAGTCCCTGTGGATTTTACTCTGTCAGTCATTGCCAACTATAGAGGGTGGTGCTCATTTCAAGGCCACTGAGCCAGCGTTGCCTGAAGACATTTCTGCAGTCACATGGCCAGAATGACGTCATGAAGCACTGTTACCTTCCCACCAAAGGGGTACCTATTTATCTACTCACATTTGCATGCTTTCTAACTGCTATGTCAGCAGGAGCTGGGATGAGGATGGGAGCTCACCCCATTGCATGGTGCTTGGGTCTCAAACCTGGGCTGCTGGTTTTACAGCCGACAAGTCCAGTGTCTTTAACCACTGAGCCACCACGCTGCCTATATATTCTGGAGCAGTATCCAATACATACATCAATTAGATGCATGAAAGACAGGCAAAGAGATAAGGATGCAGTTTTGCTTTTCCTTCTTGTACTGACTTCCTGGGCAAGAGAACTTATTCCCATGAACATTTTGTTTTTTATCTAGAATTTCAACTTCACTTTACTAAGGAATAAAAGAGCAACTTAATGGAAACATAGACAATACATTTAGCATTCCCACAGTATGCAATGTCACAACATATTTATTTACATAGGCATTTCCCTTTCCTCCTTCCCTAGAAAGGGAAAGTACTAGAAAATGGAAACAAACTTTAAATAAAACCTATCATTAACTTCTGATAAGGTTCAATAAAACACTGAGAAAATTGGTACATGCCCATAATCATATGGATTAGATATCATACCTTGTCATCATGAACAAGAATGAATTCTTCTGTTTGACCGTTCCATATGGCTGGACATGAAATTGTTTGCCCTTGTTTGACTGACCAGCAACCCAGTGGTTTTTGATCAGATACCTTGGAAAAAAGAAAGTTCCAAATAAAATGGGCTGCTCAGTAATTCATCATTAATTAAGGAAATCAGAATAAAATATCACAATTCTGAGTTCAAGTACATGATTTGAAACCACTAGGAAAAAAATAATATCCTTTTAAGCATTCTTTGAAACATTTAATAAACATGAAATATGGATTAATTTTTAAATCATAAGATATATTATTTTACATAATATCTGGACCCGACTGTGTTCAAAATTGGTATTTCAAAATTATTCAATTCAGATACATAACTAATGCTAACTTTCATTTTACTTTTTAATTCCTTATACAATTTAATTGTTAATCTATTTAAGAGCTGTATCTCTTAAGGATATCAATTTGCAGGTATCTTGGAGACTTCTAGTATTCAGGCTAGACTGTTTGGTTAGTACATGTCCAGTCGCATACATTGACAACTTTAGTTCGCATGAATGTAGGCAAAGTAAGTCCCAAAATATGAACCTCGGTAACTCCCACTATCTAAAATTATTTAAATTATATTTGATAAGTGGTTTTCTTTACATTACAGTCTTTTCCTGCGTATTTTATTTTATGCATTTCAATACATTTTTCTGACAAGAAATTGAAAATTTCAATTTCTAAGCAAGACAATTAAATGAATTTTGCCCCATTTTACAATTTTTCTCATCACAACTGTTAAGTGAATCATGGCAGTTAAGTGAGTAAACCAGTTGTTAAGCGAATCTGGCTTCCCCGCTGACTTGCTTGTCAGAAGGTCGCAAATGATGATCACCCTGGGATACTGGAACCATCATAAATACATGCCAGGTGCCAAGTGTCCAAATTTTGATCATTTGAAGCTGCAAAGCCTTATTAGTCAAAAACAATGCTAAAATGTCCTTTAAAACTTTTAAAAATTAGAATAAATGGAATGAATGTGTGTGCCTGTATGGAGGATACAAGTAGTCCTCAACTTATGATCACAATTGAGCCCAGAATTTATGTTGCTAAGTGAGAAACTTGTTAAGTGAGTTTTGCCCCATTTTACGACTTTCCTTTTCTTTGTTAAGTGAATCACTGCCGTTGTTAAAATCAGTAACATGGTTGTGAAGTGAATCTGGCTTTCGCATTGACTTTGCTTGTCAGAAAATCGCAAAAGAAGATCACATGACATGGCAACCGTCATAAATATGAACCAGTTATGAAGCATCCGAATGTAAATCACGTGACTACGGGGATGCTGCAATGGTCATAAGTCACTTTTGTCAGTGCTGTGGTAACTTTGAATGGCCACTAAATGAACTGTTATAAGTTGAGGACTATCTGTAGTGGGAATGGGACAACTTGCCACAGCCAATTCACCATGGTCAACTCACCACAGCCAACTTGCCTGTGGGACAATTTAACAATTCTATTTAATGATTTAAAATAATTTTATATACATTTATATTTTAAATATAAATTTATATTATAAATATTTACATTATATTTATATATTAAAATTATTTTAATGTTTCTCATTCTCATTTCTCATTCACATTTCATTCTGTCCCTCCTTTTGCATCCTTTCTTTAATGATTCTATTCCACCATTTCTGTGATATTAGTGGAACTCTTGTCCCGCACCAAGTTATCCTGAGGCAAAGATGGCCATGGCCAGTTGTCTTGCAGCGAGTTTGGCCATGGCAAGTTGACTGTGGCGAGTTAGCCATGGTGAGTTGGCCGTGGCGAATTGTCATAGACCCCCAACCTGCGCCTTCCACAAGGCCAGGACTTCGGTGCCCAGAATCCCTCAGTCCAACAGAAGCGGCTGTGAGTTGTCATTTCACGTGGGGACAGGTTAAAGAGGCACCCCGAGAAATCTTCAAAGCAGAGAGGAGAAATACTCTCTACGTGGTGAGGTGATAAGTACAGATTTAAAAAGGCCGCCACAGATTCGGTTTCGGGTACTCCATGGGCACCAAACCCGCACCGCCCCTGCCAGGGTCGTCACATCACTGGGACTCTGGCTTCCCAAGCACGAGGCTGCGCAATAACAGCCCGGGCTCCCTTAGCCGCATTAAAAGGGGCGCACACGCCGCATCCGGGCCGCAAAGAGACACCGAAAATCCTCTCTCTCCCTCCTGCTGCTGCTGCTGCCGCCGCCGCCGCCGCCGCCTGTGGAATCGCCAGGAATTTCGCGCCCCGCTCGCCCTTTTCAGCAGCCCTTGTGCGACCCCCCGTCCTTACCTCGCCGCAAAGCCCCAGGACCGCGGGCATCGGCCCTCTCGCCTAGCTCCAGGGGTCTTGCCTTTACCTTATACAGCGTCACCGTCCGACCTCGATCCGTGACCAGCACCCGGTCCTCGTCCGGCGGCTCCAGTCCCAGCGGCGCCTGAGGGGGAGTCCCGGGCAAGCTGCACAACGTGAACCACTCTCGGAAAGCCGCCATCTTGCAAAGCGCGCGAGAACTTCCAGGTCAAGCATCGCGAGAGGGAAGACCGCAATGCGCCTGCGCTACGATTCTTCTTTCTCCACCCCCCCCTCCTCTTCCCCACCGCGCCGTATTCCCAGCGGTACGCAAGCGCGGTTGTTCCTTCTGTGGTGCAGGGAAACCTGCAGCGCTCCCTGTTGGAAAGCGAACGCGACGCAAGCGTTAGAGTACATGGGCCAGATAGGTCTAGAGAGCTTTAACGTTGGATGAAGGTTAGTGGCTGGGGTTGCTTTACTTCTTTCAGAGAGAGACGTATTGACCTGCTTATTCCTATAACCCGGTTTTGTAAATTTCCCCGAAAGACTGAACCGTAAACTAGACATACAGGTTGGTTTTACGAAACAGTAAACTAGCCACTGATCGTTGTGTGGTGTGCAAACCCAATGTGTGTGTGATGCAGTCTTTAGAGAATCTACTCATTGTCTGAAGCTGGAGATGGAAATTTGTGATCCTGGTTTACTGCAGTGTATTGTAGCTATTGTGTGTTTTCAGTATTTTGGTATGTATTCTTATTGCTAATTTGTTAGGGTTTTTTTTTTTTTGCTATGATGCTATGTACAATGTAGATAAAATAAATAAACCCTGACAATCATGATGCCAGTGTGAATCAATTTAATAAGATTTGAGCTGCATTGTATTAACAGACAGAACCTTCATTACAGCCTTTAGGACAGAAAACACTACATAGGCATACAGGTAGTCCTTGAATTACGACAGAGGTCTTCAAACTTGGCAGCTTTAAGACTTGTGGACTTCAACTCCTAGAATTCTCCAGCCAGCTGTTGCTAGATAAGACAGTTTGTGACTTTTGCCCCATTCTACAACTTTTCTTAACACAGATGTTCAGTGAATCACTGCAGTTAAATTAGTAACATGGTTAAGTGAATCTAGCTTCCCTGTTGATTTGATTGTTAGAAGGTCGCAAAAGGTAATTACATAACCCTTGGACACTGCAACCATAATAAATATATGC
The DNA here is from genome assembly GCA_012654045.1 of Ptyas mucosa. Taxonomy (NCBI): domain Eukaryota; kingdom Metazoa; phylum Chordata; class Lepidosauria; order Squamata; family Colubridae; genus Ptyas; species Ptyas mucosa. The sequence continues at coordinate 6,806,465 of WNWU01000020.1, forward strand.
TGGTTGACATTTTGAATTTTGATCATGTGACACTTGGATGCTGCAAAGGATGCAAGTGTGAAAACGGTCATAAGACACTTCTTTCCGTTCCATTGTAAACCTCAAATGGTCACTAAATAAATGGTTGTAGGTCTAAAATAAGAAATATGATAAGTAAAAAGTAGACAGAAAGCAATAATATTAATATACCCTGTTTCCCCGAAAATAAGACATCCTCCAATTGAGCTTTTGAGCGCATGCGCTAAAATAAGCCTCCACCTGAAAATAAGCCCTCCCAAAAAATATTTAAATGCAGAACTGGAAATCAAGTAAAATGGCAAGAGGAGCCCCATCTTGCTCCATGCACCCCAAAATAATAAGATCTCTCCGAAAATAAGGCCAAGTGCTTATTTCGGGGTTAAAAAAAATATAAGACAGGGTCTTATTTTCAGGGAAACATGATAGAAACAATACAAATAGGGACAATCACCAAGATTAGTACCAGTTTTCATTTGTAAATGCAACAAATTGAATAAATAAAGGCATAGAAAGGATCACATTGTCCTACATAGAATTCAGAGAGGCATCGTCTTATGTGGCACATGTCATCATTTGCCAACAATACCCTGCTGGATTCTGTGTAAGGCAAACAGTAAACCTGGTGCAAAAGAATTAATGGACACTAGTTTTCTATCAAGAGAACCAGTTTGGTTTAGTCAGTAGGAGTGTCCACCTTTGGAAACTTCAAGACTTGTGGACTTCCATTCCCAGAATTTCCCAATCAGCAGTTCGGCATGGTTGGCTGCGGAATTCTGGGAGTTGAAATCCACCAGTCTTAAAATTGTCAAAATTGGACAATTTTAAGACTTATGCACTTTAACTCCCAGAATTCCCCAGCCAGCCATGCCAAATTGCTGACTGGGAAATTCTGGGAATCGAAGTCTACAAGTGGTAGTGCTTAAAGACATCTGGCTAGAAACCAGAAGATTGGGAGTTCTAATCCCATCTTGGGCACAAAAAGCCAGCTGGGTGATGTTGGGTCAGTCATTCTCTCTCAGCCCTAGGAAAGAAGCAAGGGCTTCTGTATTCTTACCAATATAACTGCAGGGAGTAGTTCAGGGAGTCACCAGGAATCAACACAGTTTGGAAAACACACACAATTTGATATTAGGTTTCAAATCAAGGACAAAGTGGTATGTGAACAGTTTAAACCCCTAGGGCAGTGATGGCTAACCTTTTTGCCATCGCGTGCCAAAAGCAGGGTGAGCGCGGTGGGGTCACATGCACGCGTGCCCACACCCATAATTCTATATGCTCCGTCCCCCTGTGCTCCCCCTGCTTTTGGCACATGATGGCACCGTGGGTCTGGTAGGCCCGTTTTCTGCTCTCCCCAGGCTCCAGAGCCTTTCTAGGAGCCTGGGGAGGGAAAAACGGCTTTCCCCACCACTCCCAGAGGCCTTCCGGAGGCCAGAAACAGTGTGTTTCCTGACTTTTGGTGGGCCCAGAAGGCCCGAAAATCAGTTGGCTGGTGCATGCATGTGTGCCAGAGCTGAGCTTGCGTGCCCAGCAATATGGCTCCGCGTGCCACCTGTGGCACCTGTGCCATAGGTTCGCCATCACAGCCCTAGGGTATTCCATCACAAAATAGCTATTTTCTGAAAAAAGAAACTTCACCAATACTTCCACAATTGAGCAAGACATGCTAAATACACCAACAAGTTTCCCAAAATGTCTCAACATGGATTTTTAAAAACACATTACACTTAACTAATTTGTCGTTTGTCTCACAGGTAACCTGCATCTGCATTACTAGATAGTCTTCTCCCTCCGCTTCATTCCAGTTTAAATCCCATATCAGTTTAACTGTTTTGTGCAATTCATGAAGTGAACTGAATTTCACTCTGGTGTATTTCACATGGCACATTAGCCACAGTGAGGTTAGGTTTAGCAAATTTAGCAGACCATAGATTAAATTATGATTCGGGCAGAATGCTGCCTGTTTTTGTTAACCGACAGTTAATTCCTGATTTCGAAATAAAATCAGCCACAAAGAGGGTTTCTAAGCTACCATTGTTTCCACTCCAATTCCTGCAAAGCCAATTAAGATCATTCCCATCTGTCTTCATATCTGCCACCCTTGAAATGCCAAAATCCAGGATCATTGGCTTGCTTTCAGTTGCTGCAAAGACTGCAGTAAAAAAAAATTCCTCTCATCTCACTACATGGAAAACCAAATATGGGGAAATTGCTTGTATGCACACATATTTATATCCTGCCTTTATTAATTGATAAGTGACTAAAGGCCGTGATATACTTGATACTGCTTCTTCCTGTTTTCCCTACAACAACAACCCTGTGAAGTGGGCTGAGCTCAGAGAAGGTGACTGGCCCAGTCACCCAGAGGACTTTCATGCCTAAGGCAGGATTAGAATTTAGAGTCTCCTGGTTTCTAGGCCAGAACTTAACCCTACACCTTAACTTAACACATTCATCCCCAACTTTATTTCAACTTGTGTGTGTTTGCCTGGTTGTATACAAAAAAATTACAGTAGTTTCTATGGCGAGGAATTGCAAACATATCAAGCCATTCTTATTCTTGAAAGCTCCGGGCTTGAAAGCATGATTTCCTATAAGCAGGGAAACTGACAGTCTGTAAACTCCATAGAGCCACCTGCTTGTTTAAAATGCTTTTAATGCACTTTCAGATACATCGGTATACCTGAAAGCCAAAAATAAATGGACTCATCTCTTAAGCTGCGTTTGAATTGACACAGAATCCTGCTGTGTGTGAAAGTGCCCCAAACAGTAGAGGCTCCGGCTACTATTCCATTGTTCCCAGTGGTGAAATTCAATTTCTTTTACTACCGGTTCTGTCGGCATGGCTTGGTGGCGTGGCTTGGTGGGCGTGGAAGGGGAAGGATACTGCAAAATCCCCATTTCCACCCCACTCCAGGGGAAGGATACTGCAAAATCCCCATTCCCTCCCCACTCCTGAGGAAGGATATTGCAAAATCTCCATTCCCACCCCACTCCGGGACAGTCAGAGGTGGTATTTGCCGGTGTTCCGAGTTACTCAAAATTTCCGCTACCGGTTCTCCAGAACCTGTCAGAACCTGCTGGATTTTACCCCTGATTGTTCCTGGTTTTATTTCCCCAGGTTGCAAACAAATATGTAAGATTTCAGCCGTTAATATAGTCATTTTATATGCTTGGCGTACATACACAGTCTTTCCAGACTCCAGATTATTAGAAGATTCAAGAATAGCATCCTTTAGACTTTGGCATTCTTCCTAATCGAGGGACAGTAGTAATATATAGTTCCTTGACAGGAAAAGAAATTCCCACTCATTTGTGCAAAGGTTCAACTTTATTACATCATATCATGTTGCATACAATACTTGCTGAGCCTTGCAAGTGAACCCAGGTTTAGGTAATTAATGTGGTGATTGACATTTAAATTGCAACCAAGACTGTTTTTGCCTGCTAGGGTTATTTTTTAATAAGGCTATTTCATGAATTATTGTTATTCATTATCAAGACTGGATACTGTTGTGCAGATCACTTGGCAGCAATAGTAACAGAGAGGCTGAACAGGAAATGTAAATAAGTTAATCATTTTCAAAATGTAATGAAAGGAAGAGCATATTTCAAAAGCTCTTAGTCTGGAGTCAGGATGAAGCAGTGAAAGAAATATTTTCATTTTAGACAATATGCATGCTTTTATTTATTTATTTTATTTTATTTATTTATTTATATCCTGTCTTTATTGTTTTTATAAATAACTCAAGGCAGCTAACATGCCTAATACTCCTGCTCCTTCTATTTTCCTCCCAACTATAACCATGTGGTGAGTTGGGCTGAGAGAGAGTCACTGGTCCAGGGTCACCAAGCTGGTTTTCATTATTAGGGGCAATACACTGACTCTGTAAACCGCTTAGAGAGGGCTGTAAAGCACTGTGAAGTGAGTATATAAGTCTAAGTACTATTGCTAAATGCTACATTATATAATTTATCAGAATGCACATCCACCATTGCTGATTTTAGTTGGCACTTAAATTTCCTTTGGTTTCAAACAAATCTACACATTTCAGAAATAATCTGCTTTACAGATAATATGAAACATCTTCAGTACTTCTTCTGTGGATTATTTTCCAATTTATCTCAGCATCTTTTGTTTCCATTTGTTGACTTCTGTTATTTGAATTTAGATGGATCAAAGAAGTCTGAACAGATGACACAAAGGAAATGAGGGTAGAGGAGAGAATGCAGTCCCTGTCATATAGAATCAACTCTCAGTGTAAAAGTTACACAGTCTTCTTTGTTTATTTGGAACGGGAAAATAAATGTCTAGTTTAATCATCCTAGTTTTGCCCAGGTTTAAACAGAGGTGTATTTTAACAACAGGAACACTGATCTAGAAATAGATCCAGCCTGTTCTGGATGAAGCTCCATTCTCTCTGAAGGTTCTAGATGTAAAGTTGTAGGACTTGGAACAGGACCTCCTTGCTGATGACATCCAGAAGTCTGGATGGCTCTTTTATTTTTTTAACCATAAAAAGAGTTTTTTAAAATGATAATCTTGTTAGATTTTGATGAGTGGTTTCCTCTGGACTTCTTCCATATTGCTGCTGCCTGTTACTGCTATTTTAAATTGACTAGCTATTTTTAAAAAACTGTTTGTTTTTTTAATGAGCTGTGGTTTTAATTACTATGAACCATGGTCCCAAAGTAATATATTAACATTACTACAGTAGCAAAGCTACATAGGCATTGACAGTGGTGGAATTCAATTTTTCTTTTACTACCGGTTCTGTGGGCGTGGCTTGGTGGGCATGCCTTGGTGGGCATGGCAGGGGAAGGATACTGCAAAATCCTCATTCCCTCCCCATTCCTGGGGGAAGGATATTGCAAAATCTTCATTCCCACCCCACTCTGGGGCCAGCCAGAGGTGGTGTTTGCCGGTTCTCTGAACTACTCAAAATTTCCGCTACCGGTTCTCCAGAACCTGTCAGAACCTGCTGAATAGCACCTCTGGGCATTGATAATAATAATCATATCATCAGCTTCAATTAGCTTCAGGAGGGTAGCACAAACTTTATGTAAACAGTGTGTTTTATGCAAAAAACCCCTAAGTATTGGAAAGAAGCTGTAAATTATAAACCACAAAAAAGGATTTCCTGACATAAACAGCAGAGTGCAGTGACCCAGCACATTCCTTCTATCAGAAAATTCCAAGTTCAGGCTTTTTCATTTTAAATTAAAAATACACTAAAAAGCTTGCAGGGAAAAGGTCCTTATTTCTGGACTACTCAATAACAGAGGGATCAAAGGTCTTACTTAGCATATGATCATTGCTTATACACTCAACATAGCTAAAATTATCATTCTCAGTCATTTGATTTACATTATGAATGAAACTGAAATAAGTCACCCTACAGTCATCCTTTAGCCTTAACTGACTGCAGAATTAACCCCACATCTTCATCTCTGAATCCATTAATTATACATATTATACATACAGAACATTATAGGAAGCTTCCCGATTGCCTAGATTTTACATTCAGAATGTCACAACTTTTTGGCAACTGCTATCTATTATATAACTGTAATGACATGGGAATTACTTTATTTTATTTTACAAATGTATAAATATTATATTGTTCAAAAATAAAGAAAAAAAAGAAAGGAAAGGAAAGGGAAGGAAGGAAGAAAAAGAAAGAAAGAAAGAAAGAAAGTCATACATGGCATTTCCCTCCCCATATTTTCACCACAACCAACAATGTTATGAGTAGATTGGGTTGAGAGTGACTGACCAAATTCTCTCAGGGAGCTTCCATAGTTGAGAATGAACTTCAGCCTGGCTCTCTCTAAGCCTACTCCAACACTTCCATTATGTGAATCTTTTGTTTACACAAACAAAAAACATCTTGTTGTATCTTAAAAACTGACTTGAACTGATCCAAATTCATTTCATCATACATCTGATGAAACTATTTATTTATGATTGATATAGCACTCATTCCAGTAAACACTTGTTGGTTTTTTGAGGTATTCAGAAATAATTTATTGATTTGGCATCAAAAGTCCACCATGTCTTCCACTGGAAATTCTACTATCTTCTTAACTATCATTCAAAAATTCACCCTTTTCCCACCAGAGAACGTTCTAATGTTGGGTTCCTTTGGTTTTATCCTAGATATTTTTACCCCATGGATTAGAGCTGAAGAGGTAATGCCTTAAATATAGCAGGATGAGCATTTTGCCGTTACATGAATTCAGAAATGAAGCAAGGCAGTCTTGGAAAGAAGATTGCTTGTAGTTTATTTACAACAGAATGTAAGAAAAGGCAGTTTTACAAACAATAATAAATAACTGAAAAAGCAACAATTATGTACGTATGGAAACCATGAGACTGACTCTTCTATTCGTGTCTTGTATTGTGTAACTTGGAGCATTTGGTCCTTCCTTCATTACACTAACCTTATCACCAAAAACTAACAAACAAACAAAAAAAAACCCCTCAGAAAACCTCACTACTATACACAACACTCAAAGTCACAAAGATTGTCACAGAAATAAAACAAAAAACTTATTTCTAGAAGGAACATTTAAAAAAAAACATAGACAATTGTAATTTTAAGACGATGCCGTCCAAACAAGAAGACCCTTCCCCACGATTAGTTTAGCTTCAAGCCTTTAAGAAAATAGAAGACTGAAGGATGGTAATTAATGAGTTCCTAATGACAAGTTCATGAACCCTTCCCATCTTATGATTTAACTACCATGAAGTGCATACATTGGATGTCTTTTAAACAACAGCCATTTTCTAAAGTTCCAGTGCAGCAAATCCCAACCCAAAGTTGCGTGAGAGGAATTTTGCTTATATAGGCCCTCAGCTAAGCCTGGGAAGGCTAACTGATGTGTTTGATCAGCCTGTTTTGACTTTTTCTGCTCAGAGAGGAACCTCAGGATCCAACCCTATGTGTGATTAAATACACGCATCTCTCTTATTATCGTTCACATAAAAACAGCGGAGCAATTTTCATTTCTATTAACAAAGTTTTAAAAAGTTTCATTTTAAAAAAAATGAAACATTGCCAATGAAACAGAAATCTGCAGTAAGAAAAATTACTCAGAGCATTTCTATTCTAGATGATACCATTCCAGCTGGGCTCTTTAGCAGTAACCTGATTTATTTATTATCCCACCTTTTATGAATAATTCAAGGTGGCAAACATACCTAATACATACCTTCTCCTATTTTCCCCAGAAAAATAACCTTGTGAAGTCTCTACCTGAAAATTGATTAGACTGTTTCTAGTCATTCAATATGAAATAATTGATCTAAACGTACACCAATTGCGGTATGTACACTGATATGTGAAAAACAGCTGGGCTCAAATTTATTTTATGGCAATTTAACAACTTTTGTTGCAAACTTTCTTAGCAAATATAACCCCATGAAGATTTCTAGCACATGTACATGGACTTTTAAAGTTCCGCGTACATGGAAAACATAACTGATGAAAATACACCAGAGTTTTCAACAATAAAGTTTGAGCAACTTTCTTGAGACTTTCATGAATAAATTTTAAAAAAGCTTTTCTTCTTTTGCTTAGGAGGTCCAAGATGGGTCTTGAAACAGATAATTTCAGGACCTCCCTTCCTCTTCTTAGCAATGATCAAATGTTCTCATTGAAAAAAGAGGGAACAGGCCTAAGGCTCAAAGGCCTAGTCGGGCTTCAGTTTGCTTTGCTGCACCAGACTTTATTGAAAGTGCCACTTCGTTTCACAAAACAAATAGATAAACATCCACAGGTCTGATCCTCACAAAAAACATACAGCTAAAAATATACAGCAAATTCTGTACAAATTAAATCAGACAAGTCAACAATACAACTTAGCCAAACTTTTTTCCCATGGAAAAGACACATTAGTGCAACCAAAAATATGCTAGAAATTTAATTTAGTTATTCTTCTTGTGTCAGAAATATGTTTTTTTTTAAAGCAGATGACAAAAATCAAGAAAGAAAAGTAAATTGGATAATTGACTACCTTAGTGGCAAAACCTATGGAAAGCAAACAGAATGTGACAAAAGAGTGTAAAATAATTTGTGAAGAGCGTAGGTGCCTGAGAGTGTATATGCTGAAGAAACATCCATTTTATTTTTGCTAATTCCTGGAAATATAGGAAAAGCAAAGAGTAGGCAGATTGATACATGGATTGTGTCAACCATCATTTAGACATGCAGAAGAATCAAATTTTGTCTATTCATTAAGCACCCAATTCGGATAGCACATCAAGTTGAACAAATAATTCTTGCTGCAGCATTGAGAGCAGAAAGTATCATAGAAAAGTCCATTATTTTTCCATAGCATGCTATTACCTTTCATTTTTGTACTTTTATGCAGCCTTTTAATAAGCATATTCTTTATAATTAAAAAACACCTGATCTTATTCCCAAGCCAAAGTATTGAGGAAGAAGTGAAATAGTTACTATAAATCAACACAATGATTTGATGTCTTGGCTTATCGATCTGTGCAAGATTCTAACAGCAGATACAGAGAGAGCAACATTTGGCTTAAAATTACAGAAATTATCATAATTTTCTGCTAACTTAAAGCCGCAAACTCAGGGTGTATTTATGTATAGAAATGTAATAATAATAATAATAATAATAATAATAATGAAACACATATTAACAAGTGTCACACAGAACTTCAGAATGCTGAGCAAGACAGAAAAAGATATTTTGAGTAATAACAGAAAAGGCATGAAGCTAAATGATGGGGGGAATTAAATACAGAATTAGAGCTACTACATATTTTGAGTTTTCAAATGCACATAGTGCATTCTATGCTCCCACTCTACCTTTCTATGACTAAAACCTAAACAACAGTTCTCTTGGTATGTACAATTTAAGTAAGAAGTCACTTGAGAGTTAATTGGAGATTTAAGTCTGCTACACTTTTTCATATGAAAATTCATGCTGCCGTGCTTACTAGAAATTTTTTATTATTCAAAGTTATCTTTATCCCCCCTGAGATCTGGATATATATTTCTATATTCCCCTTGTACTAATGCTATATGTTTATGACACTTTCACAAATGATTCTAGTTTAGATGTGGTTAACTACTGACTTAATTTACTAAATTAGATTCTGAATGAATTGTAAGGAAAGGAACAGATGCCAAGTGTCCTAAATTTAATATGGGGAAGTATCTTTAATTCCTGAGACTGAAGGTGATGGAATTAGCAGGCCAATATTTTGTCTCTCCAAACTATGTAGCTGGATGCAACTAATAATGCTTTCTGAGGTACCAAAAGCCAAAAGAAAAACACTTCAATTTTCATTGTTGGAAAATAATACAATTGAAAGAGCTCAGGAAGATGGTAGGTTGTTTTGTTTATGTCAGAAGATTCCCACATTAACTGTTTTTCTCTTAAACAAGGACTAGATGGAGGCTTCTTAATGAGTTATCAACTGTAGCAGTGCACCATGTTTTCCTTTTCATTTTGAATTCAGTTGCCGGCACAGGTAGTCTTTGACTTACAACTGTAATGGAGCTGCCCGTTAGGGTCGTAAATTATGACAGTCGTACAGTGGTCATCCACATGATTAACCTGATTTTATGACCTTTTCTGCAGTGGTTGTTAAGCAAACCAATTGTTTCCTATGGGTAGGTTTTGCCAAAAAACAGAAGCAAATGCCACTTTTCCATAAAAAGTGTAATAAAACATGGTCCTGGGACGTGGAATGCTACAAACAGCCATAAATGCAGGTTGGCTGCTGAGTGGCTGAAATGCTGTCATGTGGTGATGGGGAGGGGGGCAGCTGTTGGAACTTTGGAATCAGGTTGTAAGTTCCCCGAGGTGATCTGTCCTAACTGAACAATCGCTAAGAAACTGGTTGGAAGTCAAGGACTACCTGTATTCAAAGGAAGTAATAATAATGAGCATAATTGAAAAAAAGTACCTCTTTTGGACCCAAGACTGATTCTCACTCTCTTGAGCATCATATACTAGACTTACTGGTAGACACAACTTTTAAAAAAATTGTTTGGAGCTCCCCAAGTTTTCTTTCTTAATTTTATTCATGGCTCGGCCTTACAATGTATTCCCTATTTATATATGCATATGCAAGATTCTAAAAATCTTGTGTGTACGTTTCATTCTAAAAATCCTGTGCGTGTGCTACAATCTGTTGCTTTTGTTTTAACAGGCCACCATGAACACCCGCCGCAAAACTTCAAGTTGTTGAATAGATGAATGACTGCTCACAACGTTGCAAAAAATGGGCTGACTATTTAATGGGGTTTTCAATCTCGACTGTCATTAATTTCATAGGAACTCAGAAGACCTGAACTGAATTATGAATTAATAATAGCATTGTTTCTTGGGATATATTTGTCCCATTTCGACTTTGGAGCCTATTTTATTTGTTTGTGTTTCCATTTTTCTTCCTGCAATAGGTCCCAGTTCTCCAAAACCAACACAGAAAAGTTTCACAACAGCACAGAATAAAAAGGAGTTACAAATTTTTGTGCAAGATACAAATAGTTCCAGGGTCTCGAAATGATTATAATTTAAGACAAAGCTAGAGTACGTTGGTTCTTTAATTTTTGAAGAGCTTAAAGTGTGCATTAGCTACACCCAAATCCTGAGTTGTAATCTGTAAAAAGGAATCTGAATCTATTAGTATTCAAGTGTTGATCAGTGAATCAGCAGTTCCAAGGTTTACTTTAAGGTGCATTCGGCCCGAGAGTAAAAAAGGATTTCAGAAATGGAGATATAATGGCTTGAAATGAGAAATGTAGCTAAGGAGAACCTCATTCTCTTGGGATGTCCTCGCCAGCTTCATGAAATCCCTGTAACCCTCTCCAGTCATCAACACTGCAATTTTAGATCTCCTGCTTGCAGCCATCACTACAAGTGACTGCTTTTGCTTTTTTTTTTTTACAAGCTACTTCATTCTGGGTTGATAGCAACATTTGTCATATGGCTTAGAGCTTTAGTTTGGGAATCAGAGCACATGAACTATGACCTTGCATGCATTTAGCTAACTAGTTTCAGGGGAAGCCTAAGGGAACAGGGGGAATGGGAAACGCGTGATTCCAGATCAATATTTGTTTAAATCAAAACAACTATCATGAACTTTGCAAATGATATTCTGTCAGTCATAGCTTGTCATAAGGAAAAAAAAAAAGCCATGCTGGGTTTAGAGAGCATTTTTATCTGGATCTGGCAGCGTGAGAGTTTCTGGGGCAGATTTTTTCCGCTGACGATCTTTGGGAACCGCTAGGAATTCCGGTGCGTCTGTGGACAGAGGTGTAGACGGAGCACTAGAAGGAGCACTGCGGATCGAAGAGGGAAGGGAGATATTCGAGATGGATATCGCAGGAGGGAAGATTCCAATTTTCTTGTTGGTGGCTTCCTGAGTTGCTCGTTCAAATTCTCGGACTTCATCCATAGTCATGTCTTCAAGGAGAAGGAAAAAAAAATGGGTTAGGACAATTGTGCAAGTTGGCATTAGCATAAAGCTTTATTCAGGTGATGTGTCTTTAAGGAGTCATGCCCGTCAGTGTGTATATTTACTTAAGAGGAGATAAGGCCACTAGTTCAGAAGTGATGCTGAAATCTCAGGAGCCACATCTGAACAGCATTCATCTCACTGTTAAGAGTTGCTGACCACTGAAAGAAGACACTGGGACTGCAAAACAAAGCTATTTTTTTCACGATGAGTGAAGAACAAAAGATTTGTTTATTTCCAGAATAACAGTAGTCCTCGATTTACGACCACAACTGAACCCCAAATTTTTGTTGTTAAGCAAGGCAGTTGTTAAGTGAGTGTGCCTCATTTTACCACCTTTTTTTGCCATAGTTGTTAAGTGAATCATTGCACCTGAATTTTGTTCACGTTACCATGGGGATGCTGTAACAGTCGTAAGTGTGACAAATGGTCATAAGTCACTTTTATCCAGTGCCGTTGTAATTTCAAACGGTCATTAAATGAACGGTTGTAAGTCGAGGATTACCAGTATATTTTTATCTGGTTTCATTCAAAACAAGGATGAAAGTCATAAAAATGAAAGCTGGAAAAAACTATCGGAGATAAGATGGATCCTTTGTTTCAGCTAGTATCTAGTGGTCATTCTAACTTGTTTTAGGTCAGTGTTGGCAAACCTTTTCGGCACCGAGTGCTGAAACGGGAGCGCGCCCACGCGCGTGGGGGAGCACCAGAAACCAGAAGAGCAGTTCCATAGTGTGCATGCACGCACCGGCAAGCTGAGTTTCTGGTTTCCAGCGTGCGCATGCGCGCTGGTCACCTGGTCTTCTGGTTTTTGGTGCACATGCATGCGCGAAGACCAGCTGGCCAGCGCACATGTGTGCTCCAGGACCTGGAACAGCAACCCACTTCCGGCACGCATAGTCATCATGCTTATCATAGGGTTCTCTGATTCTTTTGTACAGGATTTTCTTATCAATCAGTTATAAGGTAGCCACAGACATATATCCAGTGGGGTGCATCCAACTGTATGAAATAGTTTTATTGTGCGGTAAAATTGTCTTCATCTCTCTCCTGCCTGCCTTTCCCTTCATTTTCTCTGGAGTTACTGCCTTCAAGCCTCTGGAAAAAGAAATTAAGTTCCATGGGAATATTTCAAAGAGACACTACTTGCAATTATTCATCCATTCCATCAGCAGATAGTTAATGCAATTCTAAATACAGGTTGAAAATAAAATTTTGAAAAGAGTTTAAAATACTCTTGTATTTTATACGGTAAGTTAGATTTCACGATGGAAGCATTTCTATTTTTATTTGCATCTGCTGATCTTTCTGCCCAAATGGAATAACTTTTAGGGTTTACTGGCATTTCCTACTAGACAACAAGGAGAATTTTATGTTGTTATATGCTGCTTTGTTAAAACAGCGGATAAATGCTTCCCCTACTATGAGTCTTAATTGTTAATAGTTATGCAATCTTTCACCAGCATGGAATATTTTCCTCTTTTTTTTTCTTCTTCCATGTGGTATGGCTGTAATTAAGCCTTTTAGGACAAGAAGCGTCATTTATAATTTCACCATTTTATTAAAGTGAATAGGAAAATTGCCCTGGAAAACCATGATGTTTTATTGTTCTATCAGTTTCCAAGCTGTAGAATACAACATAGCTGCAGATCTCTCATGTATTTTTAAAAATATACAAATATACTTATGACCACAATTGAGCCCCAAATTTCTGTTATGTGAGACATTTGTTAAATGAGTTTTGCCCCATTTTACGGGGCAGTTGTTAAGTGAATCACCGCAGCTGATACGTTAGCAACTCAGTTGTTAAGTGAATCTGGCTTTTCTCATCAGAACTTTGCTCATCAGAAGGTCGCAAAAGATGATCACATGAGTTTGGGACACAGCAATGGTCAGAAATATGAACCAAATTGCCAAACATCTGAATTTGGATCATATGATTATGGGGATGCTGTACAGGTCATAACTGTGAAAAATGGTCATAAGTGTTGTAACTTTGAATGATCACTAAACAAACTGTTGTAAGTCAAGGACTACCTGTACCTAATATTAAAGTTTAGATAAGGAGAATAATTTAATTCTGTCATCTTCCAGATACAGTATGAAATTTTCTGTGCGCACATATGTATCATATGCCTATAGAAAAGCATATCAATGTCGTACTAAAAATAATTGAGATTATTATAAATGAAGCTCCAGTGTTTTAAAACTCAACAAAAGTATTATTTAAAAATTCAGCCTAAGTATACAGTTGAAAAAAGCCAACACACATTTCATTCCTAACATGAGAAGGAACTCAAGTGAAGGTAATAAATGAACAGTGCCCCCTGCAAGTTAAAATTGATTGAAAAATATATAATGGCTTTTTTTTCTAACAACCATGAATTGTTAGAATTCAGTTGTTATATGTAGTACATCTGAAATAACTGCGTGCCTAAATATGGTTATAACAAAAGCTCAATGTAGCCAGATCAGATTCTTTACCTAACTGAAAGATCTTGGATTTTTATTCAGATACATAAAATATTACATCTTAAATAATTCCACCAGAGGGCAGAGTTACTTTGTTGTAATGTGTGTTTCCTTCAAACATACATTACAAATTTCAGAGTAAATATCTCCTTGGTTTTTTTCCTTCTAACAGTTCAAAATTCAACATGGGTTCAGGAAAAGGTCATTTGAGGTTTCTGCATTTCAAGCCAGCCAGGTTAATGTTTTGAATATTGGGGAAGAGTTTCTTTAATCACAAGAAATTCCAGCTTCCTTTTGAGTTTCAACTTTCCTGCAGTGAGCATGGATTCCTAAGGAAGGTAACTAAGAGAAGTTCAAACACAAATAACAAACAAATGGTTCTTAGGAGCTGTTTGAAACCGTATACTCAGGGAAAATCTAATTAGTAAAGTTTTAAATTACCACTCATCACTTCTGGGAGATGAATACTGCGAAAGACTTTAAAAAGAGCAGTTGGTACTGATATCAATATTATGCGGCTTCTCAATAACTTGGATTAATGGCTGAAGTCATGACAAAGGCAAAAGAGAAGCATGGAAATGGAAGCCTACCACAAGACTGGCTTTATTATTTCTTGATTTCTTGATATTTACAGGTATTCCTCAACTTGCGAACACAATTGAGCCCAAAATTTCTGTTGCTAAGGGAGACATTGGTTAAGTGAATGTAGCCCCATTTACGACCTTTCTTGCCACAGTTACGTGAATCACTACAGTTGTTAAGTTAATAACGTGGTGGCTAATCTGGTTGTCAGAAGGTCGTAAAAGGTGAACAATGCAACCAGCATAAATATGAGTCAGTTGCCAAGCATCTGAATTTTGATCACGTGATCCTAGAGATGCTGCAACGGTCATAAGTGTGAAAAAGGGTCATAAATCAGTTCACTAAATGAATTGTTGTAGGTCGAGGGCTACCTATATTTAATCTTTGCTGACAAGATAAAACTCTCTTATCTCTATTTATTTATTCCAGGAAAACAAAGTTCAGACATATGGATCTATTGCATCAAAACTGTGGAGATAATTATGAAAGATTTCAAGCGCCCCCTGTTTATTGAACATGTATGCCAAAACGAACATAGAGATTTCTTGTCCCTGTTCCCCCAGCCCACTCTATGTCAAGGGCTAGCAGGGAAGGAGATACCCTTTCCATCTGTTTCTACTTTTGATAACAGCCTAATTTAGGATTATTTACTTTTGACCATGTGAGATCTTAATACAGGTAGTCCTCGAGTTACAACATTTCATTTAGTGACCTTTCAAAGTTACAACGGCACTGAAAAAAGTGACTTATGACTGTATTTCGCAGTTACAACCTTTGTAGCATCTCCATGATCATGTGATTAAAATTCAGATGCTTGGCAACTGGCTCATACTTATGACCATTGCTGTGTCCTAAGGTTTTGCAAACTTTTGACAAGTGAAGTCAATGGAGAAGCTCAATTCACTTAACAATCCGGTTTCTAATTTATCAACTGCAGTGATTCACTTAACAACTGTGGCAAGGTAGGTCGTAAAATCGGGCAAAACTCACTTAACCAATGTCTCATTTAACAACAGAAATTTTGGGCTCAATTGTGGTCATAAGTTGAGGACCATCTATATGAAAAAAAAGAGCATACAAGATACATTCTTATGATTTTTTTTTTTTTCAAGAATTCCCATTGCCATTAAACAATTTATTCTTTGTCTATTCCAGTATCCAGCTAGGTGGTACCATCTACCAGTAGTTAAATTTATTAGATTTCCAAAAACTAAACCTAGTTAGTCTTTGGATGGAGGAGTATAAGAAAAACCAGGAAAGTATAATGAATGGATGGTTTAAAAATAATTGTGAAGAAGGCAATGGCAAAATGCTTCTGTACTGTTGCCAAGAATCTTATCTATGAAGTCATCCAGAGCTGAGCTTGACTGAAGGAGAGTTAACTTTTCCCAAATTAATGCTTTTTTCCTTGGAGATAAAAGTGCCACTTCCATTTCTTTTTCCTTTTTGATTACTGGTCCTTGACTGAAATTTAGTAATTTTAATGGAATAAGAAAGTGATAAGGCCCTCTTGCATAAAATACCAGCCTGATTTGTACATAACAAAACATTATGTATTATTACTTAACTTTTTTCCAGCATGGTATGAAGAATGAACCCATCGATTATGTCTGAGTATTATATGCCAACAAACTGGACCGTTCTAGCTTGTTAAATAAACCAAAATTTAAAAAAGTCCTAGCTCAGCCATCTGAACCAGGATATTATCTATTTCTGAAGAAAACGGTAGCATTGGGATATTAATTGCCTGAATCTGATGTAATAGATCGCAGCCAGTGACAGAAAGGATTGTTCATCAATAGGCAGAGCGAACAGAGACAAAACTGCCACATGGTACATTCAGTTAAGCCTAACCTGACGATTTCATTTTCCTTGGAGATAACTCACTGCAGCTAAAGATGCGTACGGACATGCAGTGCATCATCCCTTGGGTTTATTTTTGATTCATAATTCAAGGATAGATGTAATCAGCAACTCAAATGCCATTCACTTTGCCACGTCTATTTTTTTAAGCGTAGCAGAACGTTCTTTCAAAAATGAGCACTGGTTTCTTGCTTTATTTCAAACACATACATCTTAAAGCCCCTTAATTTTTTAAAAAAATCCCATTGTTAAAAAGACAACGAGAGACTCTTTTGACAAAAGAGAAAAGAAATGTTCTGAAGGCATCACAGGGAAATGAGACATCAGTGCCTCTGTCCAGCTGCCTGAGAAAATTCTGAGAATTCAATTTTTAAGCAGCAATTATACATGGAAACATATATGTATATGTGTGTGTGTGTGTGTGTGTGTGTATACATATATATAGGCTTCTATATATATGTATACACACAAACAGGCTTCTACTCTCAGCCAACCCACCAAAATATATAAGCTTGCAAAACCCTTTTCAACGTTGTGTTGATCCTTCCAGAACTTGATGGGGAAAATGGCATACGAGAGGCAGACAGTGGCAGTGACCAGACCTACTATTCCCATTGCAATCTCCTAAAGCTCAGCATGTTCTGTTCCTTGTTTGCATTAGGAGATGGTGGGCAATATTTTTAAAGGCACTACATACACTTCCTTTGGCATGGCTCTCTATTTCATCCACAGGAGATGAATGTTGATTGCACACTTTAATGTTCGTTTTTTCATGCATATTTTTCTCAAACTCTCGAACATCCCCGAAAGTCATATCTGAAAAAAGTTCAAGACGATGGGACCTTCCATTAATTCAAGCTCAATTTTTAATCAAAGGAAGAATTCTAAGGGGGGGGGAATCCTTCCTAGCAAAAGCCACAAAGCAGGAAGCCAATTCGGGCATCAGTAGGCAAACAGCTAGATAAACCAGCCAAGGAAGGTGTTATAAGAAGGATCAGTTAAAAGGAATCACACAGTATAGGGATTTGGAAAGTGGTTATTTCTGTGAAATGAACTAGGCAAGAAAAGTGCAGGATGCAGGCTTTGCCAAAGGCAGACATCTTCTAAAATAAATTTAGAAGATTTCCTGGTGGAAAAAAGAGGAAGGGTTAAAGAACAGCTGAAAAATCTACTTACCTTGTCAGGAACTTTGCAACACAGTTATAGAGTACTACTTTAATAAAAATTATGCTCCCTATCAATATATGAAATTGTTTTCACACTACCTGACTGTAAGGGATATGGAACCATGTAGATCAGGGCTATCAAACTCCCAGCCCGTGGGCCAGATGCGTCACACGCTGGCCACACCCGGTTTAGTGAAGGGGAACAAAGTCCTGATACGTCATGTGACGCCACCATGATGATGTGACTTTGACACCCCTGATGTAGATTAATAGCAGAGTACTGGCGAGTAATAGATTAACTGAAAATTTTAAATGCCTTGATAGTCAAGCTACCATCAGTATCTCTTCATTTTTTTATTGTAAGGCTGTCCAGTAGAATTATATACAGTCCAGTTCTTCCACAATAGTGATAACATGAATATGTGGGCAATATTAAAAATATCTACAGGAGCATGTGCATATTGAATGTTGTTTTCTGCTCTGGAGGAAAGAATGTTCTTATATTGCAGTAAACGCCACTGAATTATATTCTTTTAGCACTTTCCTGTTTTAGCACATTTTAGTAATTCAACTCTCATAATACGTTCCATTAGTACTTAAATGATTCACATATCACGTTTTTCTTTTTTTCCTCGCTTAAAATTAGGGAGCATTAAAAGGCACTGATCAAAGAAGCTTATAAGCAATGGGACCAGCATGATCAGAAGCATTTCTGCCAAGCAGTATTCATGCTCTTCATTAGCAACTTTGAAGTTAATGCAAGAAGGCTGTCTTATGGCAAAGCTAACGGTGTATTAGTCAACAATCTTACACATGTCTATAGGATAGTAAGTCACACTAAAATCATGGCAACAGATCTTTGTAAACAAGTTTAGGATTGAGGATTAGTTTGCAATTAGAAGATGAAGCCCTTGCATCAACAAAATATGCATTTCAAAATAATTTAGATCCTGAGCAGTTCTATATTAGTCCAGGGAATTCATTTGATACCTCTAAGAAATTCTAATTCTATACATTCATCTACTGTTATTTAATAATAATAATCCAAATACAGTTGACAGGAAAATGTAAGTGCTCATGATTCTCATGTATTTACAGTAATTATTTGGAGCCTGCTAAAAAGTTATTAGCACCATCATCGCAGGGAACTCAGTTATAAGAAATGGGGAGCCTGCTATTTTTCTTAAAAGCTAAAACAAAAGGACTTTTGCAACAAGGTATTTATGTCAAATGATAAAACGGTGGAAAGCTATTCTCATGAGAGAAACAAACTCCAGTGATATTTCCTTTTAAAGATTTATCCTTTTATACCTAAATGAAATTTTAATCTTTGAAAAGTGGTTCAGGACTGGATAATAAAGGCTGGCTGGGAAGTTCAATTATAAATCTGAATAAGTATTGATTACAGTGCATTTAATGGAATAAAATGTCAACTTTCCTTATGACCAGATTCATTTCACTCTCCTTTCCCTATTCCATGTTTTCTAACTTAGACAAAAAGGGACTTGATTGATTGATTTCAAATATTTATTACAGTGAATAACATTTTAATTTTATTAAAGAAAAATACTTATCTAATATAAAATAATATTAATTATACTGAAGTTTACAATTTAATCATTATGCTAATTTTTATAGTTGATATCTCTTTACAATATACGTTTAAAAGCTTAGTTATTTAATTGGTTTATTGCATTTATACCAATGTATATTTATATTTTGAAGGGACATGGTGGCTCAGTGGCTAAGATGCTGAGCTTGTCGATCAAAAGGTCGGCAGTTCAGCGGTTCGAATACCAAATGCCGTGTAATGGGGTGAGCTCCCATTACTTGTCCCAGCTTCTGCCAACCTAGCAGTTCGAAATTCAAGTAAAAAATGCAAGTAGAAAAATAGGGACCACCTTTGGTGGAAAGGTAACAGCGTTCTGTGCGCCTTTGGCGTTTAGTCATGTCGGCCACATGACCACAGAGAAATCTTCTGACAGCGCTGGCTCTTTGGTGTTGAAACGGAGATGAGCACCGCCCCCTAGAGTCAGAAACGACTAGCACATATGTGTGAGGGGAACCTTTACCTTTTATATTTATATTTATCATTCACTGCAACAAATCAGTAGATTTAAATTGGATTTATTGAATGAGGTCTTTCAACCCATTTCATAATCTTCAATTTTTCTGATCCATGAATGTCCTTATTCAGCATAGAAGTGAACATTATGAACCAGGACAGAAACAATACAGAATTATGGTTTGGAGCTTGGAAGAAAGCCATAAACTTGAATGTTTGCCTGTCTCAAGTTTGGAGAAGTGGAAACTTCTGCAGAATTGTTGCTTGGCAAGGATATCCCTAACACAATTAATGATTTCTATTTCTCCTTTACTCTAAGCACTCAAGGCCACCCATATTACTGTCTCCCTTCATTTTATCCCCACAAAAATTCCCTAGCCTTATATAGATTAGTTGAGAGACTGATCGGCTGAAACTCATCCATGTGTTGAGTTTCCATGATTGGGGATAGACTGGAAACTATTCCTAGGACATCTTGGCCATTACATCATGGTGCTGGTGTTAATATTCAAACTATATTTTTAATAGCACAATTTGGGTTTTAGTACTGGTCTTTAAAACAGGCATGTTAGATTTGAACCAGATGGATTTAGAATTTACCGGTAATTCAGATTAAAGTTGCTACTTAGAGTTACAGATACTAAAGTACACATTTGATAAACTTACAAAGCCAGCATTGCAGCAGGATTGTACCCAAAGCTGCAAGCAGGTATAAACATTCTAAAATTCTTGGCATTTTGTCTGAAGGCTAGAACACCCTCTCCTCCATGTTAACTCTTCTAATAAAAACAACTTGAATAAAAATAAGCAGGTCGCTCAGTACATGTCTGAAATAGTTCTTGTGCTTCTAAATAGTTCTCTTAAAAAAAAAACGTGACTTACCATACCACTCATCCACCCACGCAAATGCTTGTCGGTGACCAATTAGCAATATGTCTTTGACCACCTAGGAGAATTAAGAAAGATTAAGAAAGAGCCTTGGTAGTACAGTGGTCTAAAGCACCCTGTTATTAACACCAGCTGCCTGCAATTATTGCAGGTTCGAATCCCACCAGGCTCAAGGTTGACTCCATCCTTTCTAAGGTGGGTAAAATGAGGACCCGGTTTGTGGGGGCAATAAGCTGACTTTGTATAAATATACAAAAGTATGAAGGCTATTGCTTAATGCATTGTAAGCCGCCCTGAGTCTCCAGAGAAGGGCGGCATATAAATCAAATTTAAAAAAAAAACTCTTAAATCTTCTGACAAATATTTTATCCTTTCTGTAGGGTACCATCCTGAGAAGGAACAACAGCAGCAACAGCAGCTCTGCTTGAATAAGGTCAGCAACATGAAAACATTCCTCTCCCAGGTTCCTGAAGATTGTAGGCAGCCTAAGAGAATTCTCACAACTAGAACCAAAGTGACAAGCTGTTTGAAGCCTAGATCACACTTTTTCAATTGTTTTTTTTTTCACCTTCAAGAGCCACAGAAGACAAGGTGGTAACAAGCTGAAGCCATTAGAGGGCAGCACCCAATTTTACCCTTTGCATTGTTTAGGTTTTGAGAAATTCTGTAAAACTGGCACTTTCAAACTGTCAGAGGCTTAAGAGCTCTACTCTATTGGGTTTTTTTTGGGAGAGTGACAATTATGCCTCTGCTATTCAACTGTTTGCCCTCATGAGAAATTAGGAAGGTGTCAAAAAGATACGGGGATTCATAGGGACTGAAAACTGATTCCACTTCGTCTGGTGAGAATCCCCTTGTGTTGTGGCCGTCAGCAGCCTGTGCAGATTGTAGCTGATTCCGACAATGAGGAGGCTGGTGTGGTGCTGGGCCAGCAGCCTGTGCAGCTGGTGCTCGAGTCGGACAGTGAGGAGGCTGGAGAAGATGAGGTGCCAGAGGCAGGGATTCAGCCAGGGTCTTCAGAACTTCCAGAAGCTCCTTTAAGTGAAGAGGATGGAGAGGAGGAGCCTCTTCTCAATGCACAGGCGCGCAGAGCTGCCAAAAGGCAGGAGTGGCTCCTCAGGAGGAGGTCTCCTCGAGAGTAAGGCTTGGGGCTAATTGGCCACTTCCTTAGCCTATTTAAGGAGGAACGCCGCTTGCAGCAAGCTGTAGGGAACAACTTTAGTTCATTCTCCTTCGCGTCTGGCTTCTCTGCAAAATTGCTTCTGGGCTTTCTGCCAACTCTAGTAAGACTGTGATTACTTTATCTTAGAATTCTGGTAGGCTGTTAAGACAGTTTATAAACAGCCTTTGGTTGATAAAGACTAAGTTATTTGAGTAAAATAAGCTATGTATAGAGTTTGTGTGTGCTGCGTTCTTTGGGGTCCGTAGCTAGGGCAGAACACCTTGATATTCCTGGCATTTTAGTGGACAATATCTTTTCTGCAAGACCTGGATAATTCTCCCATCCTCTTATGGTGAAGTTGGCGAGTGACTTTGTGGCTAGAACTAAATACCCCTTAACAGACTTATTATTAGCTTACTTTCCCATCTATCACGAGAGTGAATGATAATTTTTTTGGGTTAACATTTTTATTGAGTTATAAAATAAAATAAGATACAAAATATAAAAGAAAATAGGAGAACAGTGGGGAGGTGAGAAGGGAGGAAGAGAAGTAGAGGGAAAAAATAGCAAGCAATAGTAAGGTGAGTAAGGTTTGTGCAGTAAGAAGTGCATGTTATCTTTGAATAGCTAGATGGAAAAACATGTTCCTGCCTTGTACAATTGAGTAGAAGAGAACTAGAGTCATGGCAGCAGGCAACTTTTGAGGGATGGCTCATAAAATAACAGCATACATTGCATTTTCTTCTGAATCCCAAGACATAAAACAGTATATACAAGTAGTCCTCGACTTACAACCATTTGCTTACTGACAGTTTGAAGTTACAATGGCACTGAAAAAAGTAACTTATGACTGTCACAGCTTCTCCACAACTGGCATGTATTTATAATGGCTGTCCTATCCTGAGGTCATTAATCATTTTTTGTGATCTTCTGACAATCAAAGTCAATGGGGAAGCCAGATGCATTTAACTGACTTAAAAGCTCAATGATTAATTTAACAACAGTGGCAAGAAAGGTTGCGAAATGGGACTAAATTCACTTAAGAACTGCCTTGCTTAGCAATGGAAATTTTGTGCTCAATTGTCGTTATAAGTCGAGGACTACTTGTACCTATATACTAAGATACCATCTTTTAGTAGATGGGGTACCATGTTTGACTTAGTGTTAAATATTTCTGTTTAAAACAAAGCAACATGACCCCTGATATACAATATTTAGTTTTGCTTCTAAATCCTGAGGGAGGATATTAAAATGGGATATTTCGACTCCAGGCAACCTCCTCTCCAAAAAGCAAGTCAAGAATTTGGACATAATTCATAGAAAGTGAATTTCACTATCTTTGAAACATGGAACAGCTATTTATCATCAGGGTAGATTTATCTGGACTCCATGTATAGTCAGTTAGATGCAAATAATCATCAGAAATAGTACTGCATTCCCTGAAAATAACATCCATATCCTCTTATATTCTTCAGAAATTCCTTTTCCATTTTGTTCTTCTTTGTCTCTTTCAGACCTTCAAACTAAGATAAGCCAAAAATGTGCAGAATTTGAGGACATAAATTACAAGCAGATTACATTAGCAAGTAAACACTAGCTAAGGATTTATCTCTTTCTTTCATGTGCATCAAAGGGAAGAGAAATGTTGGTTAGTTTCATTTTCATGTGTTCATTTAAACCTTATTGCAGGTTGCGGTCAAAACAGAGTAAAAAACAGTGCTGCAGTGGGTCAGCAGTCATGGTGCTTGTCAGCAGAAACTACCTGAGAAAGTGTTAATCATTCAATTTTGGAAGAAAATTACGGTTGGTAAATTGAAATAATGACAGGGCCTCTAAGAAAGCTTTGTATTCTGTCAATAGGATAAAGCTAATCTGATGGGATTAGAGCCAAGGAACTGGCACAACTTCCTTGAACATAAATACTTCAATTGTATAACTTAATTGTTCTTAAGAAATATGGAAAAGGAAATAATATTCAATGAAAACTGAGTCCTGGTGGCGCAGTAGATTAAGGCACTGTGATTAACATTCAGTTGCCTGCAATTACTGCAAGTTCTAATCTCACCAGGCTCGAGGTTGACTCAGCCTTCCATCCTTTCTAAGGTAGGTAAAATGAGGACCCAGATTGTGGGGGCAATAAGCTGACTTTGTATAAATATACAAAAGTATGAAGGCTATTGCTTAATGCACTGTAAGCCGCCCTGAGTCTCTGGAGAAGGGTGGCATATAAATCAATTTTTTTTAAAAAGGTGTGTTGTATAGAGAAAGTGGACAGAGATAATTTATTATTTTTCTCTAATTACAGGGAGATGGACTCAAATGTGGCCAGCTTAACTTGGCAATTCTCTACTCGCTGGGTTGTTGGTGCCCACCAACTTGGCAGTCTTAAAAATGGATTAGGAAAATTCATGGAGAAGACAAAGGTTGTAGGTGATCTCCAGGACAGGAGTCATGATTTGCCTTGACATTTGAGAAGACATCTTTCTTCTCCTTTCTTCTTAAAAGAAATCTTAATTATTTTGATTCTGTATCTTCAGAACGACATGCAATTCTGAATTCTGGAAAACCAAGTCTACCAGATACTGGTAATTGCTTCTCTTGCTATGAGCTTTCAGAAGGACATAATTCATCTCAGTTTTAACTTTTCCCCTTCAGCTCCTGCCCTAACTTCTTTTTGTTGGCACTGTTTCATAGTTTCATTGTTTCTTTTTCTGAGTCAATCATTCCTTGTCTTCTGGTTGCTTTTAATTCTGCCATCCTTAATTCTTCTTTCTCCCTTTCTTTCCCTTATTTACCACTTAGTGAAAGCTCAGTGGATTTATAAATGGATTTTCATATATAAATTATCATGGTGGATCTCAACCAGGCCGAAATTTGCAACATCATGGTAAAGCATGTAGATTTTCATGGAAATCACTCTCATTATGGTTAAAGAATGTTATATTTTGAAATAAATGTACACACTATTTCCTGGTTTGTTTTTTGCATTGTTTAGTAGATATCCTTTGCGGTTGTGTTTAATCCTTAAATCAATTTATTGCGATCCTGATGTCATGCAAACTCTGTTTCAGTTTCAGTGGTGTTTCGGTAGGACCCTGAGAAAAACATATAATCAGAGAGACTTTCCTCCCCAGGAAACCTCAATCCTTTCTGTAGTTTTACAATATCTTGGCAAGATAGCAATATATACCCTGTGTCTTTGTGTTTCCTAACTGGCTAACAAACTGTATTCTCCTTATTGTGGTAGAGCAACTATTTTGAGGATAATTGGCATGAATTTCCTGTCTCTCTCTCTCCCCTAAAATCCTGATACTTCCCTTAGGAATTAATCAATGACTGAGCAAAACTAGTCACTAATAGTTCACTTCCCTTGAAGCTGTGAGAAATCAGGACAAAGTGTATACGCCATAGCCCTGTAGTGGATTAAACAGGAAAAATTATTAGGTTTATTTGTGGTGCACAAAAGACCGACAGGATTGTTTAAATCATGAGCTGATATGAGGCCTACAACACACGATCACAAGGGAACATTAGAGTTGGCAAAGTAGTCTGATGCCAAAGTAAGTGGAAAGTGACTAAAAGCCAGAGTAAGTAATTGTAAACATTTGTGAATATAATCACATCAACTTTTTGAATAATGCTCATTGCTGATTGTTCAACTTGCCAAAATTTTCTGCGCATAAAAGCTGTACAGGATAGGCGGGGGCGGGTGGGTGGGTGGGGATGCGGACGCTGCCTTTTACTCACCTTATGAACAAACTGCTCAACTCGAGTCTGAAGTCCCCATACTTCAAATTTCACAGATACAAGTTTGTAGGAGCACATAATCGGGTCTTGTGTTTCTCTCCAACCTTCTTTTAATAGACCTCTCCCAGTCTTCTCTGATTTGAAGCATTTAGGATCCTATTGAGAACAAGAAGACTGAGTGAGCAACCTAGCTAAGAAATCTACCTTTGGAAAAAATAGAACCATTTGTTGTTACAGGTAGTCCTCGACTTATGACCACAATTGAGCCCAATTTTTTTATTTTTTAAGTGAGACATTCGTTAAGTGAGAATTTTACCCCATTTTTACAATCTTTCTTGCCACATTTGTTAAAGTGAATCACTGCAGTTTAGTTAGTAACGTGGTTGTTAAGTGAATCTGGTTTCCTCATTGACTTTGTTTATCAGAAGGTCGCAGAAGCTGATCACATGACCCCAGGACACTGCTACTGTCATAAATATGAGTCAAATGCCAAGTGTTTGAATTTTAATCACATGACCGTGGGATAACGCAATGGTCATAAATGAAAAACGGTCATACGTCACTTTTTTCAGTGCCGTTGTAACTTCGAATGGTCCCTGAATGAATTGTTGTAAGCCAAGGACTACTTGTACTAGTAAGACTGGAACTTCACAACCTTATTTCTATCTATGTCAGGAACAATGTTCACTTTGTGTTTCTTTTCTATATTTATTAATATTAGGGCTGGAAACTGGTTGCTTGGAAAAGCAGACTGGAGATTTTAGCAAAACAAGTGTATTAATCCCAATCCTTATTCTTAAATCATACTTAAAGCATTTTTCTTAGCCCCATTTAACCTTCTCTCTAAATTACATTAGTGAGTTTGGCAGCCACATACATGAAATGAAATAAAATAAAAGAGGTATAAGCAAATAAAGAACTGAACTGTGGGAGAAGGTGTTGATTGTCAGGTGAGAAGATTCTTGCAGCACAGGCTACAGTAATAAATCAATAAATCTTCACGAGTGGATGTGCCTGACATGATGTAGGGGATGATCAGACTGAGCCTGAGAGCAGGAGTCAAGTATATGAATCAGTTTGGAGCTGGAATGAAATTCAGCAGATTCTGACAGGTTCTGGAGAACCGGTAGCGGAAATTTTAAGTATTTCGGAGAACCGGCAAATACCACCTCCGGCTGGTCCCAGAGTGGGGTGGGAATGGAGATTTTGCAATATCCTTCCCCCAGGAATGGGGAAGGAATGGGGATTTTGTAGTATCCTTCCCCTGCCACACCCACCAAGCCACGCCCACCAAGCCATACCACACCATGCCCACCAAGCCATGCCCACAGAACCAGCAGTAAAAAAATTAGAATTCCACCAGTGGTTTGGAGACAAACCAATGTAAGAGACCTATTTCTAACCTTGAAGTCTGTTGACTCATATCGGGCACTAATTTGCCTTGACCATTACTAGTTCAGGTTCTTATTTATAGGTAGCATGGAATAAACTTGTATTTCTTTTGATTCTGTCCTGGTTCCTAACTTCTTGTACCTGATGCATGAATCCAACTGGAGCTCCCTATATCTTGGGATAGGGCCTGACATTTGTTTAACAACCATGTAATTTACTTAATGACTTTCTGTAAAAATGGTTGTAAAATCAAGTCCGGTCAAATGATGCCTTGACTTACGATCACAATGTTTTACGATCAAAATTCCAGGCTCCACTGTGGTCATAAGTGAAGGACTACTACCTGTATCTTCTTGGGTATAAAATAAAAATAGCTTTGCAATGTTTAGTATACATAGTATAGTTATGTTAAGCTGTACAAGGATCAGGGCAGAGGTAGGATGCTGATTGGGTGTTGGCATTCCAGTTTGAAATTGTAAATATAGGCTAAAAATGAACACATTCTAATAAGCTTCCATCAAATATTATTTCTGTTGTAAATGTACGCATTTGTTTGGGGCAGAGTAAGATTTACTAATAGGTGAGATCTTTTTGAAACGTTTAACCTGCTTAAATACCCTTTGGGTTAATGGATAATGTTTTGCACATTTTAATTTTGAACTTTCAGGTAGATTTGCAACTAGTTCAGGTAGTTTTGATACCAGATAATTCTCTGCTTTCCATTCTCCAAGTGCTCAGCTCATTCATAATCCTGACAATCTAAAAGAGCGTCTTCAATGTATTTGGAAGTACGTTTTCCAAAATATATTTGGCACACTCCTCTCCTCCACTCCCACACCAAAAATAATTACATTTGGCAGCTTCTTCTTTTTCCCCTCCCTTTGATTCCAAAGCAAATAAAGCGCAGATAAAGCAGTGCATCTGCCTTGGGAGCGCTCAAGGCTTGAAAGTGCTATTTTAAAACATCCTGTGCTTGGCATCACAATGTACTGAAAACATGGAGCAATTTGTGCTATTTGGAAGGAAAATTATTCCATCAAAATGAGTTTGCCACATAAATTACGTTTGACTGAAGCCCAGAAGGGAGCAAAGGAGAATTCTAACACGAGTGATTGAAAAAGTTCTTTAACATAGCGCTTGCAGAACGATTATAAAGCGAATCTTAAGTTAAATGTAAGTGGGTTGTTTTGCTTTTCTCAGGTACTTTATGACAATAGGGAAAGAACCCAGTGAAAAATGTATGCATGAGAAAACTTTAACAAGGCAAAAAAAAATTCACTGCTCTTGAAGGCTTAGGAATATAAATGGTACCACTGATATTATAAGAGAAACTGCTTAAGGGAATGTATCAGTGGTGAAATCTAAAATTTGTTAGTACCGGTTCTCTGGGCGTGGCTTCGTGGGGGGGGGGTAATGTGACTGGATGGGCATGGCCAATTTTTTTTTTAACTTTTAAAAGCATTTTTTCTACAACCTCTTCGGCGAAGAGGTTGTAAAAAAATGCTTTCAAAAGGCTCTGACGATCCCAGCTGAGTTGCCTGATCGTCAGAGGCTTTTTTCCTTTTAAATGCCTCTGACGATCAGGCAACTCAGCTTGGATCGTCAGAGGCGTTTAAAAGAAAAAAAGGGTTTTTTTCTTTTAAAAGCCTTTGACGATCCCAGCTGAGCTGTGCGATCATCAGAGGCTTTTTTTTACTTTTAAAAGCATTTTTTGGTCGAAGAGGTTGTAGAAAAAATGCTTTTAAAAGTTAAAAAAAAAAGCCTCTGATGATTGTGCTGCTCAGCTGGGCATGGGGGGGGGGCAGGGATTTTTGCTACCTGTTCTCCGAACCACCCGCCACCATTGCTACCGAATCAGGTGATCCGGTCTGAACTGGGAGCATCTCACCCCTGGAATGTATGTATGTGTGTATATGGGTGTCTGTACATACACACATACATCCACATCCACACACAAACACCCTAAGGCACCAGACAAATTGCTTTGGAAAATCTTGCAAATCTGTGATATAGAATCTACTAATCTAGACACAAATAATAACGAAATACAGGTAGTCCTCAATTTACCACAGTTCAGTTAGTGATCATTCGAAGTTACAACGGCATTAGAAAAAAGTGTCTTATGATCCTTTTTCACACGTACAACCATTGCAGCATCCCTAGGATCACGTGATCAAATTTCAGATGCTTTGCAACTGACTCATATTTATGATGGTTGCAATGTCCCAGGATCACATGATCAACTTTTGCAACCTTCTGACAAAGGAAAGTCAATGGGGAAACCAGATTCACTTAACAACCGTGTTTGTTAACTTAACAACTGTAGTGATTCATTTAACGAATGTCAAGAAAGGTCGTGCAATGGGGCAAAACTCACTTAACAACTGTCTCCCTCAGAAAGAAAAATGTTGGGCTCAATGGTCATCGTAAGTGGAGGGCTACCTGCATTACATTTACAAAATAGAATTTTACTGCAGGATTTCTTCCCTTTATTAGTAAACTAGCATCTATCTGTGTGCATCTGCTAAGCATATTCACTAGAATCTAGTCTGGAGGAGACACATACCTCTGATATTTCTTATTGCACACATTTCTTGTTTATAGTTTAGTCTATGAAGGGTGCATAAATCAAGATTTCAACTGGAAAATCTCAGTTGACTTCATCAAGCTACTGTTGCAACATTTTCATGATATCCTTTTTGTTACTGGATTTGGTGGCTGTTGGGTTTTTTGATTTTTTGTGCTATTGTTAGATTTTTGCTGCTAAGTAAGATATTTGTTGAGTTTTGCCGCATTTTATGATCTTTCTTGCCACAGTTGTTAAGTGAATCAGTGCAATTAAGTTAGGAACACAGTCAGGTGAATCTGGCTTCCCCATTGACTTTGCTTGACAGAAGGCTGTAAAAAGCTGATCGCATGATCATGGGACATGGTGCCCGTGATAAATACGAGCCAGTTGCCAAGTGTGCAAATTTTGATCATGTGACCACAAGGATGCAGCAATGATCCTAAGTGTGAAAAACGGTCATAAATAACTTCGAACAGTCACTAAATGAATGAGGATGGCCTGTATTGTTTTATTTGATCTTCTTATTGTAAGGAAGGAAGGAAATGTAAGCCTCTTAGAATCTCTCTGGATTGGAATAATGTATGAACCCTATTAAATATTCTATAACCTTGATTTATACCATACCAGGAAATTAGGCCTGATATGTACCTTTATTTAAAAAAAAAACTTTTTTTATTTTTTTTGCAAAAGGGGAAAAGATTTGTATTTTGATGCAAAACGGACAAGAAGTGTAAGTTCTGATTGTCTGCTGATTCTGCAAGTCCTGTATTGTAAATGTGCAAGGAAGTAAATACACTTATATTCGTGGGGATTATAAATATAGAGAGCCCCTTTCGTGAAGGCACCAGGCTAGAAACTAGGAACTATTGAGTTTTTCCTGCCTTAGCCATGAAAGCCAGGTAGATGACTTTGGGCCAATCCAGAGGTGAAATCCAGGAGGTTCTGGAGAACCGGTAGCGGAAATTTTAAGTAGTTCAGAGAACCGGCAAATGCCACCTTTGGTTGGCCCCAGAGTGGGGAGGGAATGGAGATTTTGCAGTATCCTTCCCCTGCCATGCCCACCAAGCCACACCCACCAAGCCACACCACACCCATCAAGCCACGCCCACAGAACCGGTAGTAAAAAAAATGGGATTTCACCACTGGGCCAATCACTCTCTCTCAGCCCAATTCACTTCCCAGGGTTGCTATTGTAGGAAAAAAAGAAGTAAGGAGAGTTAGGTATCCCGTAGGTGCTTTTTCAAGATGCAACTGGACCTTTCTTGCTTTTCTTTGAAGATGTTTCACTTCTCATCCAAGAAGCTTCTTCAGTTCTGAAAAAGCACCTGTTGAAAAGCACCTTTGGGACAACCATGACTCAGATGACAGAATCTCCATAGAGTGTTAGGTATGTTTGTCACCTTCAGTTTATTTATAATAATAATGAAGGCGGGATATAAATGGGTAAATAAATAAATCCACTTGACAAGAAAACTGCAGGGACCTATCCAGGCAAAGACCAAGGACTCAACACTGAGGCGAAAGTACACACATATTTAGAGAGCCAGTTTGGTGTAGTGGTTAAGGCATCAGGTTAGAAACCGGGAGACTGTGAGTTCTAGTCCTGCCTTGGGCACAAAGCCAGCTGGGTGGCCAGTCACTTTCTCTCAGCCTTAGGAAGGAGGCAGTGGAAAACTACTTCTGAAAATCATTGCCAAGAAAGTTGCAGCGACTTGGCCAGGCAGTTCCCCAAGAATCAGACACAACTGAATGTTAGAAAAAAATATTATAAATAATCAAAACAGGCCATTCCAGCCTTGCTTCGTTTTCATGGTAAAATCAGGTCCCTTGTCTTCTTGAGTTGCCCATAGAAATTAGTGCCTCTTTTCCTAGGATTATATTTTTATCTGTTTTATTTTAATACAGTGATGCTACGCAAATGGATAACTATGGCTGAACGTAATACTGGATGTAACATTCAGCTTCCTGAAAACTTTTATCTTTTCAAATGGAATTTTCATGTGGTTCCTTGTGGTTAAAGGAAAACATAGGAGTGTAAATGCGCCCCCAATAAATTTTTTAGAAACAATTAAATAACATTTCTAGTGAACAGGAATGTAGGTAATGTGTGTTACACAGTCTCCTCATGGGAGGAGCAACATAAAACAGCGCAAACACAAGGAAAGCAGGAACATAATCTTTGTTTGCATAAACTTAACAGCTCTTAACTTTTTGGTTCCTTAAAGCAAATTGTGGGGGGGAAAAGAAAAGAAAAGTGAAGAGGTGCTGGTTTTTGCAAATGAAGAACATGCATTTGTTAGCGGCTTTCTCATAGGGCTACTGCCATCCGTACAGTAGCTCAGCACTATTGTTAGAAAAGCTGGACTTCTGTATCCTCTCAAGTTTTGGAAAGCAGGAAGGAATGCTCTTTGTGACTGATTGCTAGCAGCAATATCTATGTCATGTTTACTGTTTTAATCCAAATATTATATTGGGAGGTCAGGTGTGTGAAACTGTGTGAAGGAAACCAAGGAGCAGGAGGTTTAGTACATACGAGACGAGGCAACATAAGCCAGTTGTGAAAGCTCTGGAAAGAAAGTGCTTCAAAAAGAATCCACTTTAGTGAACTCACAGTAAGTCTGGCTGGAAATGTACTCTTACAGTTTTCAAGATTAATATCAAGTTAGACTTGCATCCAAGAGGCCTTTCTGAAATCCGAGTGATTTCTTTGTTTCTTTGGTTTGCCAACTATGTGAGGCTGGACAACATGCCATTCAGATTCCAATGTTTGGAGTGGCATTTAAGAGGAAGGGAGGAAGGAAAGATTGATTGGTCACATTTGACAATTTCTGGCTATTTTCAGCAACTATGAGTTCAGCAAAAATTTGCTGACCTATCTCTAGAATGTCTTCTCTGCTTCGTCTGTGTTCATGAGGCACTACAGGACTCAGATGTTTCTTTTTTTCTACCAGGAGAGAGCCATAAAGCTGTTTTAATAGTAAAAGGACTGACTGTGTTCCTACTGCTGTGCAGGTAATCCTTGGTTAATGACTTGTTAAGCAACCGTTCGAAGGCACTGAACAATAGTCCTCAAAGTTCTGGCTGTCCCAGACCCACCCCACCCCCTTCACTTAATTACAATTGGGATTCTTGGCAAGGGGCTCAGACGTATGACGGTTGTAGTTTTCTACAGTCTTATGATTGCCGCTTGTGACTTTCCCTGCTGGCTTCCTACAAGCAAAGTCAATGGAGAAACCGGCAGAGAAGATTGCAAATTGCTCCTTTAAGTTGCCCCCATTTTCACTGCTCTTTCTCCCAAGGACCCCAACTACAGAATAGCTCAGTGGTGCACACATCCACAGCATCTCCTGCCCACAATTCATACTGTTAGCCCTGGAGGCCATCTTTTCTTTGGATCTTCAGGGCTGCCACATTTAGTGCTGTGGGAAACTGGGAGGGGGGATTGTATGGAGCTGGGATGATATCTAGCCATAATAACATTCTTTTCTCTGAGAGTCAAGGACATTCTGCCCTGCATCTGGAGTGGCATGACTGGGAGGCATCTCCAGATGGGACGGTGCATTGATTGGACCATGTGGTAGACATGTGGGTGCAGGGGAAGGGACTTGGACTTTCTTTTGGCTGGGGAAAACCTGGAACCTTTCAGATTCGGGTTTTCTCAGATATGCCAATATGACACCTCTAATAAAATGGAACTTTGAGGAACTTCTAGCCTCGGAGTCTTCTTTTGTTGGGGGTGTTTCTTGGAACCCTGACACATAGTTCATACATGCCTGGCCACAATGGCACAGTCCCGCAGTGGCCACCAATGCCCCTTCATGCAACTGGCAGCAGCCATCTCCAGCCCCACCATGCATATGCTATAGCAGGCACTTAGCTGCCAACTACTGGCCTCCTCGCAGGACTTGCAACTTCCTGCAGCTTCTCCACTGATTTTACCTGCTGGAAGTTAAGTAAGGACTTCCAGCAGGTAAAGGAAGTTGCAAGGAGGTCCTTGCTTAACAACTTATTATGCCTTGGGGACTGCCTGGATTGCTGTGGCTAAGTGATGTAGTCATATAACATTGTACATTATGACTGCATCGCTTACTAATGGGAATTCTGGTCTGACTTACCATTGTTAAGTGAGAATTACTTGTAATGCATTCTTTCTTTTAAGAGAACTAGCTTGCTTAGCCCTGGTTCTTATATCAGGGCTTTAAGACATTTTAATAGAAGTTGCCCATAAGCCAGCCAGCAAGTGAATGGGTCCTATAGTTTGGAAGGGGGTTCATCTGCCTTGCCAGCCAGATCTATTGCAGGAACATAGCATGCTGTCCCAGATGCACACACTTGGTATCTATCTATAAATTTATAGGATAGAACGAAAAATATCAGAAGACATGTGGACATCATAGGAGATTTTTTTAAAAAAAAAGTTCTAACCATAGGAATACTGATCTTGAGTGAAATATCAAATTCCAATAGTTACATCTTTTTAAAAAATGTGATTTTGAGTCCCCCTAAGAGAAAAAGCAGTCCACTCCCACAATCCTCTGCCTTCTTGCTAACATAAGGAGTCTACCTAGTGAAGGTGGAAGCTGGAATTCTGAATTCTGCCCACCACACATTTCAGGAAAGCAATTGGTTGTTAGCTTTCCTGTTGATAAGTGACATTGTGTGAGAAGAGAAGTAATCTATCACTTGCTGCTCTGAAAGTATTCTGCATGACATTATTTGAGGAGAGTAACACTATTGGCCTTGTTGCTGAAGAGTGATAAAAGCAGATGGGGAGGACATGATTTTTATGTTGACAAACTTTCTTTCCTGTATCAAGGATGGAGGAACACTCATAAATGTGGCTGTGTGGATAACCCTTGTGTCGGTCTTTGCTGCAGAAGCCATGCCTCTTGAACCGAAATTTTCCAGAACATGATCCGAGGAGCTGATGCCATTAGGCTGACAAGAGATGAGTTTTTAGGACTTACACACAGTGCAGTGAATTATGAAAATTCATTGCATCCAAATAGTATCTCTCTATTTAAGGTTTGTTAAAGGATTTTCAAAGGCTGAAGTTAAAAACGTGGAATATCAGCAAAGTGGATTCAAAATCTGCACTGATTACCTGGTCCAGTTCAAGGTGCGTGTATTGACCATTAAAGCCCTTCAGGTTATGGGGCCAGATTATTGAGAGACGGGCTTTTCCTGATTGCATTTGCCCATCCCACCAGATCCAGCAGATAGAGGATATGTTACAGGTTCCGTCACCTAAGAAGCTACATTTGGCAGGGCTCTAGGCAGTCAGCCTTTTCTAATGTGGCACCCATATTGTGGAATCTTGAATAATAGAGTTGGAAGGGACCTTGGAGGTCTTCTTGTTCAACCCCCTGCTCAAGCAGGAGATCCTATACCCGTGATGGCAAACCTATGGCAGGTGGCACGCGTAGCCATATCAGTGGGCACGCCAACTAAGCTCTGGCACGCATGCGCACACCGGCCAGCTGATTTTTGGGCCTTCTGGGCCCACCAGAAGTAGGGAAACAGGCTGTTTCCTGCCTCCAGAGGGCCTGGGGGGATGGGGCAGGCCCATTTTTCTTTCTCACCTGGCTCCAGATCCACCCTGCGCATGCGCGTGCAACACCCCCGCCCCCCCGCTCCTGGCAGCCGAACTACTCCAGAATGGGAACATTCTCCCCAAGGTAGCTTGGTTGTTTCCATGAGTTACTAGCACAATATAAGTCAAAAGCATTGTGTCCTTTATTTACCTCCGATTCCTTGTAATAGCGCTCAGGAATTTCATCACAGGCAATATCAATGAAGCAGACTTCTCGGTCAAGATCTTTGGCTTCATTATCAAATATCTGCAAGATTTAAAACAAAAACACTTAAATCTTTTAACAGACACATATATTTTGAAGCTAAACTCTGTGGACGTTGTGTACTGGCACAACTTGTTTCAAGGAACAAAACTACAATTTCAAAAGTGGCAGGATATGTTCTTGGCCTTGATTCCTAATTATAGGTTAGCTGTACACAAATTATGCAGGTTGCAGGCAATAACTTCAATGCACAAGCCCAAATTTACTTCATGCCTCTGACCAGTTTTCCATGTTATTCTCATAAATGACAAAATGAAAACGTGATTTAAGAGGTAAGATGGGAAAAAACTCAAGAGGCAAGCAGCCCTTTCCCAGCCCTTTCAGAATAAAGGTAAAGGTTTCCCTGTCCAGTCGTGTCTGTCTCTAGCACACGGTGCTCAACTCAGTTTCTTGGCCAAGGGAACCAGTGTTGTCCAAAGACATTTTCCATGGTTATATGGCCAGCATGGCTCTATGCCAAAGGCGCATGGAACACTGTTACCTTCCAAATGAAGTGGTACCTATTTATCTACTTGCATTTGCATGTTTTCGAAATGCTAGGTGGGCAAAAGCTGGAGCAAGTAACAGGAACTCACCCTATTATGTGGCACTTGAGTCTCAAACCTAGCCTGTCAGCTTTCCAGCTGACAAGCTAACCGCTGAGCCACCGCACCCCCTTTCAGAGTAAACCTATTGTTATTCTCCATATTTATGACCTTGATATATGCTTATAAAACATTAATGCTGTTTTTGAATGAATAAATACATATCGTACAATCCACAACTTCTGGGCTAAAAAGAATGTTCCAATTGGATTGGATTTGGGAGAGCAGAGGACACTGAAAATTTACAGAATTTGCTTCATTTATGTTCTAACTTAGGCTTCCCCAAACCATGAAGCAGATTCCTTGTCCTGACAAAAAACTCTTTTTATTAAGTTACTGTGGATTCTTCTCATTCACATCCAGCAAAGTCTTCCAAGAGTGAATTTACAGTCACAGACCTTATCTGCCTTGGGGATCTGCCAGGCCGATATCTTCAGAACTTGGCAAGGAGTCACGGAGAGTCATGAACTGAACCAATTAAGCGAACTAATTGTCTCCTGCAAACTCCACTCCCATTTAGCTCCTCTTTTATTCCCTCTGGGAGGGGCCATTTATCGTCCACCTGTGGCCTTACTCCCAAGTCAACCCTTGTTCTTTAGCTGTTCCCTTCGTCTGGCAACTCTGCGTATGCGCACCACTGGGAACAGGCTCCAGTTGTTTGTCTGCTTCACTGATGTCTGACTCAGAAGGCAGCTGATAACTGGCATCCAGCCCTGACCCCCTCTCTGCCTTTGACGCAGAGCCCTCATCAGCGACTTTCCCAGACTCCAGGACTGGCCCATGTTTCTCCCCAACCTCCTCACTGTCCGAATCTGCTGCCAGCTCTGCTGGCTGCTGGCAGGCCACAACAATTTATTTCTTATAAAGCAGCCTCATCTTTCCTAACCTCTGATGTGTCACTTATTCCAGTGGAAGGCTAACCATTAGCCCTAATCAGCCAGTCCCTCTGAGCGACAGGCTCTGGTATCAAGATACCCCATTATCCATGGAAAGCAAATCAAATATTTCTGGCACTCAGAACTGCCTTTCTGCCCTCTCTTCCTGGCTATGTAAATGTTATACACAGATAGGGCAAAGGCCTCTAAACACTTTTCTCAAGGGAATCTTCTTGTAATGCCCTGAGTCTTTGGAGAGGGGCGGCATATAAATTGAATCAATTAAATCGAATCAATTAAATTTGCTTTCCATGGGGCTGCCCTTGAAGTTGATTTGGAAGGTACAAATGGCAAGATTGGTGACAGCAAATGAACAGAATAATCGCAAATATTGTGAGATTCTATTCTAGGTAGTGGTTATTACCCATACAAATGTTCATTGTTCAGGTCCTTAGTACCTTCAAGACCATGTGCTCCAGGGAGAATCGGTGGGTCAAACATGTTCTGCGGCTGCCTGATAGTGGATGCTTACCACTCCCTGAATATTAAGGGAACAGGAGCCTAGATGAAGGCCTTTTCAATTATAACCTCCTTGCTCTAGAATAGGCCATGCCTGGTTAGAACTCTTAGGAAGGCTGTTAACTTAAGGCAGTTCTTCTATAAAAACTTTGGAATGGAACCTATTTACTATTTTGTAATTTTATTGCAACTTTTATGGCTTCATCAGATGATAAAATCACCCAGAATTGTCAGCAGAGCTAGCACACAAATAACAATGAAACTAAATTAAACCAAACGCCTTTCGTTGAAACGAATGATTTATTTTTCTTTTTTTTATTCCTTCCTCCTGCCGGTTAACAACAACAACAAAAAATTAAATCTACACTGGCTTTTCAACATACCCATTTGCAAACATTCAAAGGACTGTGCACGCATTGGATAAGTATGGATGACCAATCTCATCACCACTTTGTAAAACGGGCTGGTGTGATAGCCTTGTCTTGTGGGGAGGCAGTAGCTTGACTAAGGTCATCGGTTGAATATGAATGTCTGATGAGAGATTTGAGTTACAGATCATCTGCCTAACAGCTGTATGGCAAAGAACTCTGCTATCCATAAGATATTACTTTCATCTTCCCGATCAATTTTAAGAGGATCCTAAATCTAATAGATTTCACTCCTGGGATGTCTGAAGTTTTTATTCATGTATAATTTACTCTTGTATTCAGGTGGAGTTTAATCTCTTAGCTTGAAACACTCTCTGCTGTGACAACATGGCCTGTGCATTTTTGCTTTGATTAGTTTATCTAATATTTTATTGTATTTTAAATGATTTTGGAGGGTACTTTTTGCTTTGATATTGTGAAATTTATTAAAGTAAATAAATAGCTACATCAGAAGTAAGAAATGGAGCTATTTATATACTAAATCAATGTAGATAATTATTGCTTCTAGCCAAATATTCTCTGAAATATTTAAGAGCCTGTAGAGGGGATAATTTCATTAATTATGCAGTTGAGCTGGGGATATTTAAAAGTTTTTTTTTTTTTAAAGAAGATTAAAGTTCATGGGGAAAAGCAGAAGGCTTTCCAACCGACATTTTTTGTGCTGGCAAAGAGCAGAAAGC
Source organism: Ptyas mucosa (assembly GCA_012654045.1). Classification (NCBI taxonomy): domain Eukaryota; kingdom Metazoa; phylum Chordata; class Lepidosauria; order Squamata; family Colubridae; genus Ptyas; species Ptyas mucosa. Next base: position 6,844,827 of record WNWU01000020.1, read on the forward strand.
AAATGGCAAGAACATTCTGTGTTCTTAACAATGTCAGGATTGTAGAACAGACTCATAAATATTATGATATGAAAGAGAAATTAGAGAGGCTTGTTTTTCTAAAGTAATGTAATATAGCAATATAAAACACCTATGACTAAACCAAATCAAGAATTCTCAAGAACAAAAAGTGAATTATAAATTATAACATTTATAAAAAATGTCAGCCATTTCTTTTTTTATTATTGTATTTACAAAGCTATTGGCCCATTATCAATGGTAATGAAATCCAGTGGAGGCTCACACTAGAAGAAAAGGAAGAAAGCAATTTTTGCACATTCTTTCTTCTCCATTCTCTTATGTTCTGGAATATTCCTCATCTTTTCCAGAGCAGATTTTTAGGAAGCATAGGGGAATTGATTAAATTGCCCTGTTCTTTAGCAGAAGTGGTAGTCAAGGTAGTCTGAATCGATTTTTTTTATTGCACAGTCAAGACAGAATTTGGACCAACATCAAATACTGTACAGACAGAAATATAGGAATAACAGAATAACATAGTGGAAGGGACCTTGGAGGTCTTCTAGTCCAACCTCCTGCTCAAGCAGGAAACCCTACAGTACCATTTCAAACAAATGGTTGTCCAATCCCTTCCTCTGTTGGAGCATTCACAACTTCTGGAGGCAGGTTGTTCCACTGATTAATTGTTCTAACTGTCAGGAACTTTCTCCTTAGTTCTAGGTTGCTTCTCTCCTTGATTAGTTTCCATCCATTGCTTCTTGTCCTGCCTTCTGGTGCTTTGGAGAATAGCTTGATTCCCTCTTCTTTATGGCAGCCTCTGAGATATTGGAACACTGCTATCATGTCACCCCTAGTTGACTACAACCCATTCTTTAAAAATTCCAAATGAAATTTAGCTGTGATCCCTGAACTTTGCTGGCTGAGGAACTATAGAATTTGGCAAGAACTGTTATATTAGTAGAATATAAAATAAAGTGCTGCCATTAAAAACATGTTAGCAGAATCCTGGAAAGGCTGTTATTTTAATTCAAGTCACACACATAAAGTCTTCAGGTTGCATTCTCCGTGTTCCTAAATCAGTTCATTATGATTAGGAGCCACCTTTTACAATATATTAAAAATTGCATTAATGAGAGAAAAAATTCTCTGAGCTAATGAATATTTTAAATCTTAACTGCTAACGTTCATCAACAGACTCCAAATGAAATAAAAATAATAATCCAGACTGAGAGGTCCCCCCCCAGCCTAGATTAATACACCGTTTGCCTCAGTTTTCTAGAGAGTCATTTTCATATTTGCATCTACTGCCAGTTACTCCCCAAATACTGTATTACCTACCACATGTAATACAGTAATGTAACCTTCTGGTCCTCCCAAGTAACAATAAATAAACAGAGGATCAAAGTTTTCAAAGGCTATTTCTGTAGCTTCGAGAACGTTGTCCTCTTTTCCCATTATCTATAATGTATTGTACTAATAAGATGTAACAAGATTAGAAATGTATAGTATGTATGATTGTGTTCTTACCATTTAGCTTTCAAGGTTGCAGATCCTGCTTACTTGTGCTCTGTGCTCACTTAGCCTTTACTGCTAATCAATCAATGCATAAGAGGAGGAGGGGAAGGTATTAGCGGGTTAGTTGTAGAAACTGACATTGATTAGGGCTGTGACAAGTGATTCTTTGGAAGGGCAGATACTGAAGCTCAAATACTGTGGCCACTTAATGAGAAGCAAGGACTTATTGGAAAAAGACCCTGATATTGGGAAAGATTGAAGGCAAAAGGAGAAAAGGACGGAAGAGGATGGCATGATTGGATAGTGTTGTTGACACAATGAACATGAATTTGGATAAACTCCGGGAAACAGTGGAGGACAGGAGAGGTCTGGCATGTGAAATTCATGTGATTGCAAAGAGTTGGACATGATTTAGTGACTGAACAGCGACGACAAATGACAACTGACGGCTCAAGGTTGCTCAGTTGCTCTAGTCTAGAAGACTAGAATCCAGGTTTTCTCATGCCTACTCCACTCCTCTGCTCACAATAGGATCCCTTATGCCACCAGGCTTGAAATTTTGGGCTTGGACAACCTAGAACTACGCCACCTACCATCTGAGCTAAGCGTAGTACACAAAATTGTCTGCTACAACATCCTACCTGTCAATGACTACCTCAGCTTCAAGCTCAATAATACACGGGCAAACAATAGATACAAACTCAAGGTAAACCTCTCCAAACTCGATTGCAGAAAATACGATTTCAGCAACAGAGCGGTCAATGCCTGGAATGCACTACCTGACTCTGTTGTTATATCCTCAAACCCCTTAAACTGTCTACCGTGGACCTCACCCCATTCCTAAGAGGACTGTAAGGGGGTGTGCATAAGCATACCAGCGTGCTTACCGTCCCTGTCCTATTGTTCCCATTTATTCGTACTCTTTCCTGTGTTCATGTTCATGTTTATACTTATACCTGTTTTCTTGTACATGTTTGACCAACTAAATAACTAAATAAATAAAAATAAATAAATCTTAATGACTACACTACATCATCTCTCTAGCAAATTCCACACTTACTAATTAAAATTAAACTTAACAAAAGCAACATACATGCTTGATTAAATATAACATTTGTTTCTGATGGACTTTAGACTTTTTAAAAAGGCCTTTGTTTAAGAGCATTTCCACACTGCCAGCATTTCCAATTCCAAAGTAATTAGGAAACAACCTATCATCATCTTTCTTGTCTGCCCATTTTGAAACACAAAGAACGCACAGAGAGCACCATCAGTCAATCACTGTTCAGACTCTTCCCTTACAAATGACCAGTAGATGAGTTTTAAAAATAACATCTGATCAGTGTTCTGGCCATTCCTGCAACAATTGTCTCCTTGTTGTTACTACTTTACACATAACAATGATGTGAAATTAATTGCTGGGGCTTCTCTCACCAGTTTTCAGTATATGTATACTGAATACTGTATACGGTATACTGTATATGCTGTATACAAAAAAAGTAAAAAATAAAAAATAAATCAAAGCTGAGAGGTTGCATAGTTTGAGCTACAACATGTCTTATCTGTATTTGCCATTATTCTAGATCTGGGTGCCCTGGGGTTGTACATGAGCTGTTTCAGTTCTTGCAGCCATTTCCCTAGGCACCTGTCAAACTGTCTGCTTTGCCTGATTTTTTTTTTTAAAAAAACCAACAACCGAAAAACCAAATTAGATTCTTTAACTTCAAAAAGCAGAGAAGCTGGCACATCGCACCGCAAAATGTCTTGCTGGAATAGCAGCTTCATTCTAAGGCAGCCTCTGCATTCCGCATGTGCCTTAAGGCCTTATGTGGTACAAAAACAGTCAAAGCCAACAGACACAGGGGTACTCAGGCTCCCCTTTAAACTCACATCCTCAACATATGTGATGGCAAACCTGGACTCAGTGGTAAATCACACATATTCTGGCTTGACCCATCTCCTTGCATAAAATTGCTGGGCACGGCTTGGTTAGAGGAGCATTTTCACATTGCAATTAGAAACAAAAAGCCACATGCGTCTGGCTGGATATTGCTAGTTCCAACTCTCGGTTGTTTTTCTCCTTGCCCTCCCCTATCCTTGATGGTTCAGAATCACGCCTTCTTCCTCCCATATCTTCAGAATTAAAGGATACTTGATGCTTTGTGGCTGTAAAACTGTACAGGTATTGAATTTCTCCCAGGTCCTGGACTGGAAACTGCCGATTCCTGTCTCACCTTCCTCAAACCCTTACACCTAGTTGTTCAGGATCCTAATGGGAGTTGTAGCGGAGGAGGGTTGCAGAAGGCACGAGTGGGGGAGAGAGAGTTACCACCCCTGCTGTTATGCCATCTCTTCTACTGCTGCTCCTGCATTAGTCATAATTTCAGGCAGCAGCAGTACTTCTGCCAATTTGCAATATTTCCTCTCCTTAGTTGGGGAAGGCATGCTATTAAGCCGTATCACACAGTCCAGAAAATAAGGTTCACATTAGATGAATTTATTGACTGGATATCATAAGTCTCATTAGGTAGACTTACGGTTAAGAGTAAAAAAAAAATACGGCTAATGTAGGAAATCTTGGAAACTGAATACACCAGGACTCTAGCATTCGTTCAGTAGAGAATTCATTAAGGTGGGATTTCTGAGAGCTATTTGAATCGCTTTTCTCTAGAAAAAAAAGGAGCTTCCTCAATCCTGAAATATCCATTGGCTTATTCCTGAGATTTTGAGATACTCCTATTTCATTCCCAGCCCCAGAGTTTTAGTGTGGCATGGTAGAAGAATAGGGAAGATTCTTGCAGAGTTTGAACCAGTGGAACAAACCCTTCTTCCTGCTTCCTCCGGTCTGTCCTAAATTTAGAGGGGGCCCAGTGCCTGAAAACTTTAATCAATGGGGACCCCCATCCAAAAGGGCCCGAAAAGCTCTACTTTGCCCTAGCAGAAGGGGTTCGATGAAATGGGAAGGTGATGACTCATCTATGATTTATGGAATATAAAACTCATGAGTGGGAAGTCATACAAGTGGCCCCCTCTGTCTGGACTGGTTGGGCAGATTTGATTTTGGCAAAGTCTTATCTAGTGATCCCCAATGCTAAACTGTAAATAGGACATGCCCTTTAAAGGGGATAATCAGCATTTTTAACTGGAAGCGACTGGCAACTGATGGAATGAACTTCAGAATGGGTGTTATCTCATGTGATGAAGCTATCAGTTTAAGCTACTTACATTTTATACCAAGTATAGCTTTTGAGTTGTCTCTGAAAACTACTTCACGGATAGCAGCAATCCATCCAGGTTATGGTTATTATCATCAGGGCATCTTGGTTCAGGTAGAGTTGCAACCAATATTCTACCTAAAACTTGACAAAGTCTTTGCAGGTCATGACTTTCACTTGATGTTTAAAAAGGGACCACAGGAGCAGAAGAACCAAGCCACAAACAAACTCCTGTTGGGCTTACCAAAGCCCCCAGAGTAACTATGGGACCAGATGTTACAAGATCACCATAATATACCAAGATTATGATCTATCAAGCAAATCTGTCCTGGTGGGATTTAATCTGAGCTTGTTTTGCCTAGAAAGTTGTTCATTTGCTGCTTGAGCAACCATTTAATTTTTTTTTAATTTGATTTATATGCCACCCTTCTCTGGAGACTCAGGGCGGCTTTCAAAGCGTTAAGCAATAGCCTTCATACTTTTGTATATTTATACAAAGTCAGTTTATTGTCCCCACAATCTGGGTCCTCATTTTACCTACCTTAGAAAGGATGGAAGGCTGAGTCAATTTTGAGCCTGGTGAGATTAGAATTTGCAGTAATTGCAGGCAGCTGAATGTTAATCACAGTGCCTTAGTCTACTGCGCCACTAATTAAGATTTCTACTTTCCGTCAAGGAAAAATAACACAGAGTATGCATTTCAATTCATAAGGTCTCTGAGCCCTTTATACACTAGCACACAATAGCTGATTCCCCTCTCCTTATAGATAACATGGCTGGGTTTACTGAACATTTTGTAATTTCTTTAGGGTTAAGATTATGACATTAATCCTTCCAATTGTTACTTAATAAATAGCTTGTGGTTAAAGCACAATATGTGAATCACATTGGTGAATGAATTCTCTCATTAAATTCACACAACTAAGCCATGATGCTGTTATATGGTTTTGATTAGTTTAATTGTTTAATACATTGTATGAATCCGGCCATTCTGGTTTAAAAATCGTGACTTCTAGACTAGAATAGAATAAAACTTTATTAGAATAAACTTCTAGACTAGAAAGTTGGGTGAGTTCAGCCAAATAGTAATTTACTGAACAAATCATGGTTAAGCAAACCATGGCACTGTTATTTACTATATAATTATTCACTATATAGTTACTATAATAAACCACAATGGGTTACTAATCACATCATTTGTGTTAACTTATTTTAAAAGCCATATTATGTGATGTCATGGTGGTTAAACTATCAGACTAGAAAGTAGGAGACCGTGAATTCTAGTTCTGTCTTAGGCCTGAAAACTGGCTGGGTGACTTTGGTTCTTTCTTTCTTTCTTTCTTTCTTTCTTTCTTTCTTTCTTTCTTTCTTTCTTTCTTTCTTTCTTTCTTTCTCTCTCTCTCTCTCTCTCTCTCTCTCTCCCTCTCTCTCTCTCTCTCTCTCCCCCTTCCTCCCTCCCTCCCTCCCTCCCTCCCTCCCTCCCTCCC
>WNWU01000020.1:6851140-6889890 GCA_012654045.1 Ptyas mucosa
CTCCCTCCCTCCCTCCCTCCCTCCCTCCCTCCCTCCCTCCCTCCCTCTCTCTCCTCAAAGTCTTGTTGTTGTGGGGAAAATAGTAGGGGGAAGATGTGTTGGATATATTCTCTGCCTTGAGTTATATGTAAAATATTATACAGGAAGAATATAAATAAATAAAACATAAAAATCCAGTCGGTGAGACACAATTTTCATGAACATTTTCCTGTGATTTTTTTTTTTTTATATGGTAGAAGTAAATTAAGGCAAGCTGCTTAGAGCTCTGGTCTGCATAAGAGGTACATAATGACTTTCATCCACCATTTAAAGGATGAGTAATGTATGAATTGAGGCTTAAGCTCTTGAAATTCCAGCCTTCTACTCAGAGCTTGTCATCAATGTCTTGATTTGAAAAACATCATTTACAGATAACTGTTTGTGCTCTTCTAATTGAACAGGGACAGCTCACTGAACTGTTTAGTTTATATAAAAGAAAACTAATAATCAACACAAAGGTCTAAGATTGGCTTGCCAGCCAACCAGCACTAATTGCTCATAGCAATTCATTCAGACTGCTGGGAACTTGCTGTGGTCCTCTTGACACTGTTATGTATTCCCTGAAAGAATTCAATATACAGCATGAAGCACTTAAGATGGTGAGCTTAGAAAGAAACCATGACCTTGCTGGGAAGCTCTCTTGGATGATAAGAGTACAAATCAAAAATATTGATATTGTTTTATACATCAAAAATAAGCTGTAATAAACTGGAGTTCCAAATATTATGGAGAATTTTTCTTATACAGGACATATTAAAAGTAGACTTATAATCATTCTTTTAATGATGGTTTGAAGTCACTGAAAAAAGTGACTTAGGACTGTTCTTCACATTTATGACTGTTGTAAGCATCCCCATGGTCATCTGATCAAAATTCAGACTCTTAGCAATTAGCTCATATTTATGATCATTGCAGTGTCCCGGGGTCATGTGATTACCTTTTGTGTCCTTCTGACAAGCAAAGTCCATGGGGAACTCAGATTCACTCAACAACTGTGTTACTAACTTAACAACTGTCGTGATTCACTTAATACTTGTGGCAAGAAAGGTCATAAAATGGAGTAAAACTTACTTAACAACTGTCTTGCTCAGCAACAGAAATTTTGAGCTCAATGGTTGTAAGTCAAGGACTACCTATATTTCACAGTATCAGTATCAATATTAAGTTACCCTCGTCACAAAAGATACTCAACGTTCTGTGCTAATGCAAACCCATCATGTTAATGGACCTAGTTTGGGTTCCATAAAGATTTATTTTCTCCCTTATGAGATTAAATCAACTGAAGACCCTAACCAATTTGCATTAAGGAGTCCTGGTGGCGCAGTGGACTAATTCACTGTTATTAAGATCAGCTGCTTGCAATTACTGCAAGTTCAAATCCCACCAGGCTCAAGGTTGATTCAGCCTTCCATCCTTTCTAAGGTAGGTGAAATGAGGACCCAGATTGTGGGGGCAATAAGCTGACTTTGTATAAATATACAAAAGTATGAAGGCTATTGCTTAACGCACTGTAAGCCGCCCCGAGTCTCCGGAGAAGGGCAGCATATAAATCAAATTTTAAAAAAAAGTAAAACATTAAAACCTTGAATTAGAAAAATACACGTCAACAATATTTAAGGGATTAGATGAAAGGAAGGTATTTGGCAGAAATCTGACACAGAAGGGTATGAGGTGTGACAATGAGCCAACGCTGGAAAGAATACTGTGGCTTTATGCAAGGCAGAGGTTTTGCAGATCTGAATTTGCACTTCAATGTCAGAGGGGAAAATGTTTGAATGTCAAAAAGTTTATTGTGTGTTTTGTTGATCTAGAGAAAACATGATAAAATGGATTGGTCCATGTCATGGAAAGCTTTTCATACATGTGGACTTCAAAGTTGCTTTCTTGTATGCTCTAAGAATGGCATATGATGGAAATAAAACATTAGTGAAAATCAGTGCTTAGCAAATGGTCCAACGCTGAGCAGGGAGTATCAAAGATGTGGAATGTCTGCAGGATCCCATGTGGGTAGGTTACCGGGATCAGAGGTTTAAGTCTTCTGGGCTTTTGGACTCGTACTGGAGCCCATCATCTACAGAGAAGTTCCCTGAGGAGCGGCTCCAGTACGCATCCGAAAGCTTGGAAGACTAAATCTCTAGTCCTGGTGACCAACCCAAATTGGATCCTGCAACAATATCCTGGGACACGTATATTTGCCTTCATTCATATAGAATGTCTCTTTGATTGTTAAATGCATTTATGGACATGAATGTAATAATGCATGTGGGGATGTTAGTGGTATTGGTGTGCAGAGGGTTAGTGGCTTTGATATGCAGAGGGTGCCATGTTGTTGGCTGAATACCCAAAGGATTTAAGAGCAAATGTTAGACAGTGTAATGCTACAAGGATTATGGATCTGAACATTAATGTATCACAAAGTCGAAGTATCTGTTTTTGACAGGAAAAAAATGGAAGGAATAAGAGCAAGTCAATGGGGAAAAAATCCCTAAAACAAATAGATAAATGTGTCTACCTGGTTAGAATATTTATTGAAGATGGGAAAATAGCATGTGCCATTTACTGTATATTTGGATAACGCCATGTTGATCAACACAGATTTCGGGAAATACCTTTATTATTAGCACACTAATTTTAAATTAACTTAAATTTTGCTTCAGTTAATAAATAATCTTAATGTAATTAAAAATATAATGAATTGTGGATTTAGCTTAAATGCTATCATTAATTTAATTAATTCAAAGTCACTTAATAGCCACTTGTGAAATCTCTGTTATGAAATGGTTGAATCACTCTAAAAATTCATTTACAAGACTGGCTGACATAACTTCTTACAATTATTTTTATTTTATCTGTACACTACTAACATTTTTATCTACTGTGTCAAATTTGATCATATTAATAAACTTGATTATGGCCATGCAAATTATGAAAGTCCTCTTGTCTTGGACAAGGACATTTTACAGGAAACCTTTCTTCCAAGAGATGTTATATCCAATTTTTCAATATCCATCCATCCATCCAATATCCATCCAATTTTTCAATATTTCTGTTTTTATCAGTTCTTAGTAAATATTTGTTAACTCACAAAAATCTGATTCAACTAATTAGCTCTTTCATAAATTTTAAATCCTCTATAGAAGTTCCTTTCAATCAAGAAAATCCCTAGTGGTGGGATTCAGCCAGTTCGCACCACTTCGGGAGAACCGGTTGTTATCTTTTTGAGCAGTTTGGCAAACTGGTTGTTGGAAGAAATTATTAGGGCAGAGAACCGGTTGTTAGATTACTTGAATCCCACCACTGGTTAGCACTGAATTATCATAGATATACTACATTCCAAATAACTAAAAATGAAATAGAATAAGAACAGCATCACACCAATGTGGCGCAGCAGACTAAAGTGCTGTTAACTAGCACCAGCTGCCTGCAATTACTGCAAATTCTAATCTCACTAGGCTAAAGGTTGACTCAGCCTTCCAACCTTTCGACGTAGGTAAAATGAGGACCCGGATTGTGGGGGCAATAAGCTGACTTTGTATAAAAAAGAACACTGCTTAGGGGGGGCCAAAAGCCCTACTAAGCAGGTATATACAAAAGTATGAAGGCTATTGCTTAACGCATTGCAAGCCACCTTGAGTCTCCGGAGAAGGGTGGCATATAAATTGAACCAATAAATAAATAAAATAAATAAATTTGATAAATAAGAAACAGATAACCATGACAAATTGAGTTTACAAGCAATTCCAACATAGGAACAAATAGTTTTTCTACTTAATCATATGCTGATATTATCTAACAAATTACAAAACAATTTTTGGCCAATTAAGTATCTCCCTTAGGAGTAACATAATAACTTGTATTCTATATATTATAGATCTAAACTCTTTGAAGCAGAAACATTATATATAATTTTATAAAAGTACACTTTATAAGACGGTGCATTTTTGCTTTTAGCAATTCTAAGTATTTACTAGCAGGTCCAAACAAACTCAGTTGTTATCAAGTAAAAGTATGTAGAATAGGTTATAAATCTTGAAGAATTACCAGTTGTCTGCTTGCAGCTTTATGTTAGAACTATTCTTAACCTGCTAAGTTGCACGCACTTCTTAGACTCTGACAAAGCCTTGCAACTGAGTAACTCACCCCTTAATCTGGAGCAGAGGCAAGAAAAGCAATCATGTTTACACATTTTATCAGACTAGAATTAAGGCTATGGGAAGTGATATGCCTTGATATTGTCTTGTATTAGCGTATATACTGCGTACACTCATATATTGAGAGTAGCTTAGTGAGCGGAATGCAAGTAATAACATTTCCCCCTTTCTTGTAACCTCTGCCCACGGAATAAGAATTTAGAAAGATATGGCTAGAGGTCAATAAGCTTCAGTGTGCAATTCTATCTCTGTGGACCAGCGTTAACCCAGGCCTAGAGCATCGTATTCAACTTAATATAGAAACTCCTGTCATCAACACTGTGTCAGCATTTCCAAGGCAAAGACCTAGCATGCTGCAAATTAATCAAATTTCATTTTAGAATTAAATAGAGAAAGATGCTGATCTACCTAAAGGAAATGTTTTCTTCCAAGAGGAGGAGGAGAAAGACAAACAGGAAAATCAAATGCTACCAACATGCTGAGGATGCCACAGGAAAATGTTTCTTATAAAGTTCTAAACCCAATTGGGGGTGGTGGTGCTAGAGTGCTTTAGTTTTATAGGAAGATGGACATAGCAGGTATGGTTGAAACCTGGCAGAATAAACAAAACCAGCGGGAAAATGTTCTCCTTAGAAACTAATTCTATCTGAAGAATAGGGAATACCTCCTTGAAAATCTAAATAAATATGTGATGACATCAGTGGTGAAATCCAATTTTTTTTACTACCGGTTCTGTGGCTTGGTGGGCGTGGCAGGGGAAGGATACTGCAAAATCTCCATTCCCACTCCACTCTCGGGCCAGCCAGAGATGGTATTTGTCAGTTCTGCAAACTACTCAAAATTTCCACTACCAGTTTTCCAGAACCTGTCAGAACCTGCTGGATTTCACCCCTGGATGACATGTATAGAGCAAGCAGAGACAGAAAGTAAGCAAAGGATACAGCTTAATAGATCATAACAAGAAACATTTACTACTATAAAGCTGATTTAAATATTCTCTGATTTTCATCAAATGCGATTGCTGGTCTTTGTCTACATCAAGAGGTGTGTGTGTATCCTTTTTTTAAAAAAATTCAATATATCTCCCTGATATATATTGTATATGTTATATATTTACTATATATCAATATATATATAGAACTATATTTATTTATAAAACAATAAGTATATCAATATATATCAAGGAGATATATTGAAAAACTAATTCTCTGTCTGTTTGATAAATATTCTGTTCTGAAATGGACATTTTATAAAATTTCCATTATAAGTCCAAATATTGCATTGCCATATGTTACTCTTATTACCTGTAAGAGTATCTCTATATCTCTCATTTTTAAACAGTCAACATTTTGATAACTAAGAAACAGAAATCTGTTCCACTCCAGGTTGAAACAAATACATTCCCTTTAAAGACAGAAACAGCTTTAACTAATTATTTTTAAAAGAGATCGTTTTAAGAATATTCTTTTGTTTGATGGATGAGAAAGACATATTTCTGAGTTTTTCTGGCAGCATGTACATATACTGTAGTACAATATCTACACAGTATACCATATAAATCAAGAAAATTAAGAATCTTCTGATGCCTTGAATGTTAATGTTTTGAGTTTACAAAAAGTTCTGTGACAATAAATGTTATAAATAAATCTATTCATTTTAAATGTGCCATAAATCTTTTGTTCTTGTTTGTTTAATACATTCCTATATTTACTCTCACATGCATAAATAAGCTTTAGACCATGGCAGATCTCTGATCTGTTAATCTAAGTTAATATTTATTTTTCATTCTCTATTACCATAGCATATCACAAAACAGGCTTAAAAATGTCTCCATGTTAAAATTAGCACGGTACTCTTGATTAATCATCTGGAGCTTTAATTAATTCACTGATTAATGTTTGCTATCTTATTTGCTTTCTAATATATAACAGGAAGCACAATTAATGAATTATTTCTTGACAGAAAGTTATTGGAGAAATAACAGAAAGTATGAGAAAAATTTTACAAAGTTTGCAAACTCATGATTTCATTAAATCGCTCCTGTTTACATGAGAATTAAATGACTGCTGTGGTAAGAGAGTGGGAGACAGTAATTCGTATCCTAATGAATTACGAGGGTCTAAAGCTACCTTATCTCTGTCTATTCTAGAGTAGAGTTATTGCAGGTTTCAGGTATAAACATAGACATATCCTCTTTCTTGCAACAGTTGTCTTTAGCTATATTGATGTTAAAGGAGTATTTCCCCCTTAAGCTGAGAATATTTATATGCAGCCTCAAGATGAATGAAATCTGTTATGCTTCACCCTTATTACCCCAGAAGCAAAATCAGATGACCAGCAGTGGGTGTGATCAGAGGGGTGCTAATTGGTCATCTGCCACCATTCTGCTCTTGCTCTTTAAAAAACTGGAGATCCTTTGAGTTTGCCCAAGGCATTATGACTGTTTAATCAACAATACGTTAGTACTTTAAGCCTGTAGCCCTCACCACTTTAGTCCAAAGTTTAAGTAATATAAGTATATTTTATTTCTTCCCACCTGGATTCTACTTGCTTGCCATCCAATGCAGTGGTGGGTTGCCCCCGGTTCGCACCGGTTCTATAGAACCGGTAGTAAAACCGGCGGGAGGCTCCGCCCACTGACCCCAACATCATCAAAACGCTTCTGTGCATGTGGCCCCGCTGCGAACCGGTAGTAAAGGTAAGTAGAACCCATCCCTGATCCAATGCCATATTGCTGCCCTTCAAATATGAGGGAAAAAATTAAGAACCGGTTGCAGAAAACTGGCTGAACTGTAAGGAAACACCCATGCAGAGATCCAAACACCTTAAAAACTATCATTCCACTCAAGTATTTTGCTCACGATCAGCTCTTTTATAGCACCTGAAATCTCGGAATATGCTTCTTTGCCTACCATTTGGTAATTTTGACTAGGTTCTGTCCTCCTTTGGTTGATGGCATTTGGGAGTAGGAGAAAAATTTCTGACAGGAATTTTATATAGTATTATTCAATAGGAACAATAAGAAGTCCAACCTATGACCTACAAAAACAGCCTATGAATATAATTATCAAGGATTGGGGGGGGGGATATACCAGTATTAGTTACCCACATATTATTCCTGGACTAACATACTGGCAGTTTGATACATACAGTTTTGCTATTTTAAAAAATGAAAATAATTATCCCCAGAAAGTGTTACCTTCATAAAAAGTATAAACTAACTATGAAACAGGGACATTCAAGCTTAAAAGGTTTTTAATGGTAAACTTTTGATAATTATTATTTAAATTACATATAAGTGGTATCCTAACATAGTGCTGCCATGCACAATCTCCCCTTGTGTAAAGATACTGACAGAGCCAAGGGGAAGAGTTAAATGAGGTATCAGTTTAGAATCATTAGATAGCCACAAGAAAACCTTCTTGAACACAGTTGACCCTTATCTAGTCCAGGTGGAAGCCGTTAGTCTGAGAATATTTCTGTGCATAGGTTTTAGCAATAAACCAATAATTTAGAACCTTCACGTGGCGAACTGTTTTTTTGTGCCTAACATCTTGACTCCTTCCGGGCTACCTGCCACCCTTTAAACATACTTTACATTCAATTATTGAAAGGAGAGAATACTTACATTATCATTGCTTCCTTTGTTGTCCTCATATTTGGTCTCTATGTGAATGGAGAACTTGGGCAAAAATGAGCACTGTAAAGAAAACATATAACATATAATGCAACAATTATACCCATTAATAGTTTCATGATGTCTTTTCTCCATTACAGTATCCTGGCTATTGTTTCTATCTGCCTCATATTTGGGAGAATTAGCCTGACATTTATAAGTGCAAAATCTCTATAAGGACAGAGGGGGGAAAAATATTTCACAAGTTCAACAGTCTCAACATTCTCCATGAATATTTCAGCTCATGGATTTTTTGCTGGCAAGTTAAACTTTCCTCAGAACTGAAGCATTTGTTTTATGTGAAGATAGTTACGCTGCACTTGCAAAGGGTAAGTAATAAAAGCAAACCAATTTCTAGAGAAAACAAACTTTGAGAGGAAAAGCAGAAGAGCGGATGTAATAGGCATACGGTATGAACTGAAGGAAGCCAAATATTTTTGCCACCCATCATATTTCAATTGCCCAATTATCCAAATTATTTTTCCTGCCATAGAATTGTATACTTGGAGATGCTTTTCATTTCAGTAACAACTTCCAGATTTATGACAAATAAATCTGGATGGAATGAATGAATAGAAGGAAATCATCGTCATTATGATTATCATCATCATTATCATCATTCCCTGTAAGACAGGGCTCTCCAAACATGGCAACTTCAAGACTTGTGGACTTCAACTCCCAGAATTCCCCAGCATAACTGGCTGACGAATTCTGGGAATTGAAGTTCATAAGTCATAAAGGGGCCATAGTTTCCCACTCCTGCTGTAAGATGTCAATCTACTACCCTGTTTCCCCCAAAATAAGACATCCCCTGATAATAAGCCCAATCAGACTTTTGAGCGCATGGCAATAAGGCCAAGCACTTATTTCAGGGTTCAAAAAAATATAAGACAGGGTCTTATTTTTGGGAAAACATGGTATCTACATGTCCCTCTGCATAAAGAAGCCCCACAAATGGACTTTAAATGACATGTCTTTGTGACATTGCCATTGTCTCATCCACAGTCCACAGAGGAAGAAACCTAAAAAGGAGTTTTTCCTCCACCAGACAGAATTTTGGTCATTGCCACAATCTAGGACCTCAGAGACCACTAAATTCATAATTTTAAATCCCATGGACCACTAATATGATCTGTGTAATGACCAGCTGGGTGGGTGTGGCTAGGTGGTCATGTGACTGGGTGGGTGTGGTCAACTCAATGTCACTCACGTCAAGGGGTGCCTCGCCAGCCTCTATTTGCCCCTCCCCACCCAGCCACTCCTCGTCTCCCTGCCCGGACTCCTTAGGGCCCCAGCAGGAAGCAGTTGTTGGAGCTAAGCAGCCACTATGAGAAAGAGTTGGCAAAACAGCTGGCTCAGTTCAAATTGGATCTGACCGAGAAGGAGGCTCAGCAGAAGCACCTCACTGAGGACTACGAGCATAGGCTTTCCAAGCAGAGGGAAGACCTGCAGGAGTGCAAGGCCAGGTATCGGCGCCTGAAGGCTCAGATAGCCTGTTCCAGGCCATGATGCAGTCTCACTGGAAAAAGGCCCTCCGGCTCTTCACCACCAGCAGCACTTCCCTCCAGCCTTCGTGCAAAGTCCCACACCAGAAGGCTGAAGCAGACCCCAAGTTGGAATTTCTGCCTCCCTCCAACCCACACAAAAAGACCCCGAAGGGGGAGGCTCTCTGCAGCAACATAAACGTTCATTGCACGTATCTGGCCCAAGGGCTGTAATTTGAGGACCCCTAACTTAGTGTAATATATAAAAAAATGCAAATAATTTTTCTGCGGACCATCACAATTTTCTCACAGACCACCGGTGGTGTCCGGTGGTGACCGCTGATCTAGGACACAATTGACAACGTGCTTGAGGCTGCAATCCACACATCTCCTATGGGAAAGATTTCTCTAGTTACTGGGCACTGGACTCCATAGCAATGTTGGTTTGAGCTGCAGAAATGACCAGCCACCACCTTCCATACTGGAATCTATTCATGTGAGTTCCAAATAGCACTTTTCTTAGCATTTGTCAGATCATATACACAGGTAGTCCTCGACTTACAACCATTCGTTTAGTAACCACTCAAAATTACAACAGCACTGAAAAAAAGTGACTTATGGCCATTTTTTGTACTTATGCCAGCATCCCCATGGTTGTGAGATCAAAATTCAGGAACTTGGCAACTGGCATGCAATTATGACAGTTGCCTTGTCCTGCGGTCATGTGATCACCATTGGCAACCCTCCCAGCCAGCCTTTGACAAGCAAAGTCAACGGGGAAAGCCAGATTTGCTTAATGACCACATGATTCACAACTGCAGTGATCCGCTTAACAACTATGGCAAAAAGATCATAAAATGAAGCAAAATTCATTTAACCACTGTCTTGCTTAGCCATGGAAATTTTGGGCTCAATTCGTAAATCAAGGCCTACCTGAAGTCTCTTTATAATCATGGGTTCTGAAATCTCTTCGGATGTGCTAGATGTGTTTTTTGAACAAGGGTTTAAAGATTGTTCAAGTCTTGGGCTGCACAGGAGTTTGACTGATGCCGGAAAACAGATCTGGGTTCTGCTTGTTCTGTACACAGTGAGGCAGCTTTGGCTGGCAAGGGGTTTGACATGACAGTGGTTTTTACTGAGGCGGCCATTGCCACTCACAGCAAACCTCAGAATAAGTAGGTACATTCAATTGCATGGACATATTCCTGTTAATGTAAATAATTGCAGTATTCCACCCATATATGTCTGTGGAGAACAATTTACCAGAATAACACAAAGCTGTCTATTGAAAGTGCTTGCTCTTGGAGGCCAGGGCCTAGCTCTTTCATCTCTTGGGCACCTACAAAAACATTTGGGGTTGCTATGGTGCAGAGGAGAGATGCTGGGTGAAGTGATAGGGAGTGACCCAGGTGCTTTTCTTAAGCCTCCCTTCATCCTTCTCACCTGTTAGCTGGACTACTTTTGGGCAGGTGTTTAATGCTCCCTCCAAAGAGCCTATGCTAAGATTGCTAGAATTAGCTAAGATTGCAATGCAAGTAATTTTACCTTTACCTTACAATGCAAGTATTTTGGGATTCATCCTATGCATCCACTGTACTTTAGCAAAGGTAGTAAATGATTGCAACATACAGAATGGTATCTTAGTGACAGCATATTAATTCATACAAGAAATCAGATACAAATGCATAAAATTAATGTTGCAAGCATATTGCAATTTAAAACATGATTCCTTCTTCTTTCACTTCCCATGGGCATACACTTCTCAACTACTAATCTGGTATTTTTGTTAGCACACATGGCATATAAAAAAAAATATACAGAGCATATTCTCCAATTTCCTATTTAACATTTCTAGAAGTGGCCAGGTGCTGTTCTACAGATAAATAATAATCAAAATAATATTTGTAAGGGATTTAGAAAGCCCACAATACTTTGCCACAATCTGAAGCAGGCAACAGAGAGAATTTCATGTGGTTTTGCCATTGCGGAACAGAAAGCAACTCTTTGGTTTGAAAACCTATTTTTTTCTTGATGGAATTGAAAACTTGCTGACTCATAGCTTGGCATCATTTGTTTTTATTCCTAGAAGAAAAACAATGCATTTTTCTCTGATGAATTTTATACTGATATGATCCACCCATTTTTGTAAATCATTTCTGTCTTCTAAAGTATTAACTAGTAGTAATCTTTATTATTGAATTACCCTGATAAAATATTATCTGTCTGCCTTCATTTTGCCTTTGGGGAAAATATTAGTGATATTTATTTAAAAATGTATACCTCTGCATAAAATTGCAGCTAAGTTGTCCCAAAAGTTTTTGAAAAGCTTTTCAAAAGACAACTGGGCTTTCTTTCTTTTTTTTTCTTGAAAACATTTAGCTTCTCATCAGAACTTAATCTCCATAGACATTGCAGACAAATTCTCAAAGCCCCCTCTCAGATTTCTAATAGCAATGGGGAAATGCATACTGACTCTATGCCCATTACAAAGGGCTGTGCTTGTTTCCCACCTATTATGTGTCCAGAACTGTTTATCTTCACATATTTTAATATACAACCAGTAGAGAATAGCTTTCAGCATACCACAGTGGAGAAGGAGCAGATTAAACTCTCACTTAATTAATTGCTTTGTTGAGTATTCCCTACTAGACAGAGGAAGAAGAGAAAACAGCCATGGAAAACACATAGTGATAGTCAAGTTTTAGATTCACTACAGATGCCTTCTATTAAAAAAGAAAAAAAAAGAATTAAGGCTATTTTTAGGATGATGATTGATTAACGTTGCCATGGCAATAAGAAGCAACAGCACGAACATGGTATAATTTGCGCAAGCTAGGGACAAGTGCCAAAGAATTAAAGACACCAAACAGAAAACACATGACATCTTTTTATCAGTCAGTGGTGACTGCTATAATTATAACCTTTCCATACCAACCACACTTGAAATGATAATGAGATTACAATATTCTGAAATAGAAATATTGAAAAAGAAGACAGCTAACATTTCTCCACTCTTTCATTTGAGGAACCTGTTTTGTATGGTAATATCTGATGGGATGTTTACAGAACAGCTGAACTGATTCTTAAGTCATTCCTCATTATTCTGCTCTTTAGAAGCATTAATTCTGAATCACTGGAAATTATTTTGAGTCTATCAAATAATAGGAGTAAAAATGTATTTATTTGTCATATTTACATGACTGCCCATCTCAAGGTAACACATGGAATATTCATATACTAATTATGTCCTTCAATTGTATTATCTGCATTACTATCTGGGACTAGTGGTATCTCTTTAAAAAACTTTTAAAGTTCAACAAGTGATGTTGTCTTCCCATACCCCATCTCTTATCTCTTATCAAATCCTTAAACCTCCTTGTTCAGTCTTGACCAGGAAAAGCCCATTAAGGGTTACCAGAGATAACGTATCTATTTTAATCTTGATGAAATAAACCAACTTTATATTCCTTCACGTTACTTTTAATAATATTTATTTTTCATCCCCTCACATAATGTTCTAGAACAGGGGTGTCAAACTCATGGCCCACGGGTTGGATGCGTCATGTGCTGGCCACCCCCAGTTTAGCAGAGCGGGGAAAAGTCTTGCTACATCACGTGATGACAATGTGATGACGTGAGTTTGACACCCGTTCTAGAACTTGATGTCTTTTCATTTTTTCTAGACACAAGGACAGATTCTTCCCCTATGCCATCAACACCATCAAACTATCCAGTAGGGCTGTATTACTATTATTCTTCTCATATGTCCTATTACCTATTTCCTTATTTTTTATGACTACAACTTTGTTGCTTTTATCTTACGATTCATATTAATTGTTTTATCCTAGTATGATTTATGTTGATTGCTTATTTAGTATCCTATGATTATCACTAAGTGGTGTATCTTATGATTTCTGATGAACATATCTTATGATGACTATGATCCTGAATTATCACTTGTTGCTTGCATGTACACTGAGAGTTTATGCACCGGAAACAAATTCCTTGTATGTCCAATCACACTTGGCCAATAAAGAATTCTATGCTATGCTATGCTATGCTATGCTATGCTATGCTACACTATCCTTCCATTATATGAAAGTTATCCAGGTTACTTTTGTTTTGTTTTTTTCAAAAAGTTTTTATTTTTATTTCTCATAAACATATTTCAGTGATGGCTAACTTTTTTGCCGTCACATGCCAAAAGCGGGGGGAGTGCTGGGGCCATTGCACGCCATGTACCCACACCTATAATTCAATGTGCCCCGCCCCCTGTGCATACAACACCCCCGTGCTCCCCCCGCTTTTGGCATGTGATGGTATGGTGGGCCAGGTAGGCCCGTTTTTCATCCTCCCGAGGCTCCCGAGGCTTTCTAGGAACCTGGGGAGGGTGAAAACGGACTTCTCCACTCCACCCCGGAGGGCATCAGCCCGTTTCCCGATTTCCTGTAGGTCTGGAAGGCCCAAAAATCAACTGGCCGGTGTGCACATGCGTGCTGGAGCTGAGCTAGGGCAATGCCCGCATGCCCACAGATATGACTCCACGTGTCACCTGTGGCACGCGTGCCATAGGTTCACAATCACGGATATATTTAAATGTACAATCTTTTATCCATCATTTTCCACTCATCTTATCTTTTAACTTTCATTTTTAGTTGTTCGGGGCTGCTCTTTTACCACTTACCCTTCTTTATTTGGCCACATTTTCTTCTTCTCCTCCCTTTTTCTTCCTTCCTCTATCTTTTCCTACTTTTTTCGTTCTTCCTCTCCTTCTCTTTCCTACTTCCCCTTCCCTTCCCCCACGCCTCTCTTCTTCCCTCCTTTCTGACCCTCTCTCCTACTCCTCTTTCCCCTTCTTTTTCTTCCTCTCTTTTTCCCTTTCTTCTATCTCACCCTTTCCTCTCCTCTCTCCTCTCTTCCTCTCTCTCTCCTCCTTTCCCTCTCTCTTGTTGTTTCCCTTTTCAATTCAATCTAGAATGGTATTCGAGCAGTCCCAATTTTCTATTTACATCTATTTCTCATTTCAATTTCTTATTTATTTACTTTTGGTTTGTCATTCGTATGTTTCTTTTAATGAATAAGACATCAACTTAATTATTTGTATATCCAGTGTAGCATCTTCTTTCATGTCATTCTTGTAGCATGTCATTTGTAAAATCCATGTTCAGATCAGTCTGAGTCTTGTCCAGTAAAACTTGTTCCTCTTTCATAACAACTTTCAGTTTATCTTGTTTAACATTAACAATCTAAGTTAGTACAAACATTCTTCAAATTAACTTCTGGGTCAATTGTTCAAAAATATCCCTCAATACATCCAATGTTAAGATATTTTGCTCCATTCTGTATCCTTAAGTCAAATTTAAGAAGTCTTCTCTTTCAATTGTTATCCTTAGCTCCTTAATCTCATCTTAACATGTCTTTTTTAAAGAAAATGCAAAACAAAAACATTTTTCCCATGGGAAGGATTGTTATAATTAATTCCAAAATCTTGTTTTAAATCTCTATGGACTCTTAGTCCATTTGTAGCTTTCTAAAATCCAAGTTCTAATCACTCTTTTGCTGTTTATTCCAAAACAGAAAAATAAATTAAACTTGGAATTTAACTTCTTTTTCTAAGGATTGAAGGAAACTCATCCAGGGCTGTAAAACGTGTCAGCCCATAGGGTCCTAAAAGCTGAAAAGTAGTTAACAGGCAATTTTAGTGATTAGAAAAGGAAGTATGCAAATCCAGCGTCCTTTTGAAAGGTATAACCATGGTTTGAGCGAGTTCGTTCAGCAGCTCTTGATTCTACTGCAGACACTGGCTAAACTTTAAGTGGATCCATCTTCAGTTTATCATTTCTACCCTAGAAATCCAAATCAAGGGCTAGGCCGCTAGGGGTTTTATGGAGTATAAAATATGTTTCTTATTATTTCAAGAAAAGTCTAATTCAACGTTCTCTAGACACCCTAGACCAGTGATGGCTAACCTTTTTGCCATTGCGTGCCAAAAGCGGGGGGAGCGTGGTGGGGTCACATGCACACGTGCCCAACCCCATAATTCTATATGCCCCGCCCCCTGTGCTCCCCCCACCTTTGGCACGTGATGGGCCTGGTAGGCCCGTTTTTCGCTCCCCCCAGAGCCTTTCTAGGAGCCTGGGGAGGGCAAAAATGGCTTTCCCCACCCCCACAGAGGCCTTCCGGAGGCCAGAAACAGTGTGTTTCCTGACTTCTGGTGGGCCCAGAAGGCCCGAAAATCAGTTGGCTGGTGCATGCATGCATGCTGGAGCTGAGCTCACGTGCCCACCGATATGGCTCCACGTGCCACCTGTGGCACCCGTGCCATAGGTTCGCCATCACGGCCCTAGACAATGTTTTTGTTAGGATATTTAAATTTAGTAGCTGGAACAGTAAAGTGTATAATGGGCCAGAACACACAGATGTAGTTGATTGGTTGGAAAGAGCAGGCTCCTGCATGAGGCAATCTATGATTGGTAGCTTGGGTGTAAAGGGGGTGTTCCCTTTTTCTCCGCCTTTTTCTTATGCGTGCTCTGTATGATCTGTGATTTATCTCATGATGTTAGTGTATTGCTATCTTGTTTGCTGTAAATATAGATAATTATTTATTTATATAAAACTACAATATTAGTGAGGGGGCACTTATTCATATAAATTCCTCCCACTATTGCATTGTTTTGCTTAAATATTCATAATATAGCATTCATAAAATACTTTTGAATTATATATCCAAAACTTTCAATGTAATATTATGCGTCAATTAAGGTGGTGAGGAACAGCAAAAATATTACTCTTCAAGATTAGAAGAAAGTGTTATCCCACTTACAGATCCTGGATTAAGAGATAATTTGCTTTCTCTGTATGAGTTGGTTCTCACTATCAATATAGTGGAAAGATTGGTCAATATTGTTTCGTCTGGTTAGGAGTTAAACATACGTTTTAGATTATGATGAAAGATTTTCTACATGTAACTTACAATATATATGTATGTGTGTGTGTGTTTTCTTTTCCCACTCTTTTTATGTTTTCTTTCTTTTTTTCTTTAACTTTTTTTGTAATTAATTTGCTAAAATAAAGCAAGGTCATGCACACATTTGAAAGTAAATCAGGAAGCCTGTAATTGTGAGGTCTGTCTGACAAGAACAAAGACTGCTTATTCACAAGAAATATGCATGTGTAAAGTTTGTAACAATTCTGGGTAGTTAGAAAACTGATAAAAATAAGGAAGACTTAGCCAACCTGCAGACCTCAGCTAAAAGTTAGGAATAGAGGTGGCCTGCAGCAAATAAAATGTGGATTAGATAACTCCTGGGGGATTCATTAGCCACGGTTTAGGAATAGGGACAGCTAGAGACCAATAGAACAAATTGTAGAATTATTACTAAAATGTTTATTAGAAGATATTTCTTATTATCCCGTCTTGTCCCGCCTTCTTCTTTCGTGAAAATGTATAAAGCTTTCTTAACCCTTTGTTCTTGGTTCTTGGCATTTTGGCCAGGAGCCCTTCTCCTTGGAGTACTTCAATAAAAAGCAATAAAGAAACCTGCACCTCATGTCTGGCGTCCTTCATTGGCCTCGGCACCAGGCTCAGACCCGAATTGGGGACAACAGTGGTAATGCTCTTATTATTTCCATTATTTCTGGCAGTAAAGAATATGTACACAAATCATTAAAATGCTGATGTTTTAGCATTTTAACTCGCCCATTGAGACATAAAAACGGTTTATTGTTATACTATTTCTAAGAAAAGTAATGGGATAACTGAGAGTTTTTTAAAACACAGGAGCAGGAAATGAGTAAGCCTTACCCCCAGGACAGCAAATAAATGCACATGATTTCCTGAGAGGAGGGGGTGGAGGGAGAAACAGAGAAGCTGTGTGGTCTGTCCTTGTATATATCTCTGTTTTCTCCCAACTCTTTAAAAAGTAATAAACATATTTCAGATTTAGTTTGGAAACCTAAACTTCAGGCCATAAATCTCTATATTTTAGACCAAATCTTACTTCAGAGACACAATATTTCACAAATATTTCACATTTCAAGTGTGAAAGTTTTGAAACACTGTGATTTTGAACCCAGCCAGATTATAATAAAAAGTGCAAGCATTTTGTCTGACATTCCAAGACAATTTATCAATTTTGTCTCCAATTACTTTATGCACCAATTTAAATGCAATACTGTTGAAATAAACACACTTTTTGAAGTTACAGTTTTTACAATACAGGTTTACAGTTCAACTGAAATTGTCAAATTACAGTTCTAAAGTAGCTGATTAAATTCTTTCATTACCACATTCATGGTGATTGAAAGCTACTTATTGTGGATATGATATATTCTAACTTCTAAGCGTCTTTGAGTAATGGTTAATATAAATGCAAAAGATACAGTAACATCAGTTTCCCTCAATATGAAATTGAAACATCTAAATGGACAGCGTGGTTCAACCTCCCACTTCTTTCAGAATAATAGGAAGAACAAATATATTAAACAGAAAAGGATCAAAACCAAGTAAGAGTTAGAAAAAGTTGCTGGAGCAGAGGGAAACATAATTTGCATAATTTCTGGCATTTTCAGTTAATAGTTTTGGTTTGTATAACATATTATTAGTTGGATCGAGATAGGTTGAGAGTCTGACTCAGAGTAAGATAGTTCATATGTTTGTAGGATTTCAGGACATTTTTTATCTTATTTTTCAAAAGATATTTCTCTTCCCATTTCCTTATTAGAGAAGTCCACGATTAATAACCTTTTGTTTAACAACCATTCTAAGTTATGACAGTGCTGAACAAATGACTTATGACCATCCTCACACTTATAACCATTGCAGCATCCTCATGTTACACGACCAAAATTTGGGAGTTTGGCAACCAGCATGTATTTATGATGGTTGCAACATTTCCATTTGTGACTTTCCCAGCCGACTTCCAATAAGCAAAGTCAATGGGGGAAGCTGGATTTGCTTAACATCTGGGTGAGTCATTTAATGACCGCAGTGGTTCTTCTTAACAATTCTGGCAAAAAGGTCATAACATTGAGCATGGCTCATTTAATAACCGCCTTGCTTAGTTCAGATCAGAACAAAAGTTCTGATTCCGATTGTAAGTCGAGGACTACCTGTATATATTTTGAAAGAATACAAGAAATAGGTAGTAGAAATAAGAAAATGAGCTACAGATTGAGAAATATTATCTAGCCATTGAGAAATGGGTAGATAAATAACAAATGTTAAGTACCATCACGCTAATATATTTTAATACATCTTTATAAACTTATATTAGTATATTATATATCCATTTTTCTAGTCAAAATCCATAAGCCCATTAGCTTTTAAGCTAAAAACAATGCTTGGTTCATATTGTTCACATCACTAAAAGAAAACTATAGTAATGAGTAATGCATTCCACCAATAATATAAATTATATATCAAATCAGAATATGGATTCTAAACCCAAATTTTGGATATGGCAAATTCCACATATAAAATTGCAGTTCCAGAATGGTTTCCAATTAGCATTAAATTATGCACCAAACATATGTTTAAATACTAACTTTAGTTTTTGTTATTTAACAGTAAACAGAAAACTTTGCTATCAACCGCCGCTTAGCTACAAGCAGCAAATAATTCTGCTGAATGCATAGGCTATTAACTGTATCTGATCTCATGATAAGATATTCCAGACCATAGTTTTCCTCTGTAAGCCTTTGTGATACATTTGAAATTGGGTATGTAATGTTATATAGTTGATGCTCTTAAACAGATAGTCTCAGCTGATCTTAGTGATGGTTCAGGAGAACAACTGTTAAGATTAAGGCAGCCTTCAAGGTGCCTTTGGAATACTTGGTCTGGGATAACTTGTTCAATGTGTGTTTGATGTCTTGCTTTTTATTAGCTTCTATGGTCTCAACTAATAGCCTAGTTTAAGCAACCTTTAAAGTAACTACTTCACTGATTATTCAGTTCCATATTTGTACATGTGCTTGCTCCACAGCTTTATACCGACAAATAAAAGCAGGAATAAAATAGATTTTGTGGATCCACATGAGAAATGTTCTTAAGAGCAAAGGGCAGATTTACAAAAGAGTCAGATTTTCTGATAGCTAGCTCTGGTCAAAAGTCTTGCAGCAGCCATCTTCACCAGCATATCAAACATTCCTCAAGAGCAGACCCAATTAAAAAGCCTTAATGTGATTCACTATAATACAATAACTACAGTAGATCCACCTTTACTGAAAACAGACACAATTTGTATTCTAGCTGAGATGAATGAAAACAATGAGGCTGCAGCTGAAAATCCAGGACTACACATCAGCATTATAGTTGGTTTTTCAAGAAAGTAGGTTCTACATTGGTAGCCATTTGGTCCATGCAGCATTTTCCATTCAAACTGCAGTTACATTCACTAGGCATGAGAAAATGAACACAGTAGAATTTCTGCTTTTTACATAACGCAAGCATGGATATAGCTGTCTTAGTTACAGCTCCTGCACATGAATCCGCTTTTCTACTATAATGCATTTGATCAGGAGTAGTTGTACTTCAGAGAACAGAACCACATACACCGAGGGTTTAGCTGTTTGCAAGAGGAATGGGAAAATACCTATTGACAGTGCAGTTCCCTCTGTCCATAGAGAGATAATGGCTATTTTTAATGGACAAAATCCAGTTTTACTGATATTTTTCATGCATTGGGACTTTATATCTACCTGTTTCTTCCTGCCCTCCTTCCCATTGAAGAATATTTTAAGCATATACAACCTCCTGTCTTCAATAATGAAAGCCTTGATGGTTCTCACAATAATATACTTTGTAATTATCTCAACAATAAAATGCTTTAAGCCACTATTGTTCAAAACAAATATTACAGATCATGTCCAGAAGAGGAAACATCCAAAAGGAGAGAAAATAGCATTAGTTGTCCTGGGAATGCATCAAGGGAATAATTAATAAACTAAAATATAACAAAGATGAGATTAAACTCTTATGTAAGCTCTCTTGGAGACTCTAAACATAAACAAATGTTATACCCCTATTCTAGGCTATTCTAGGACTCCGGATTTAGTAAATTTGGACAATTTGAGAGCAAAGAGAGATAGTTTTCTGTGCAGTGTAGTGGTCTTTAAGTTCTTTGTACCACACATCTCTAACCCTACAATGACTGGACTCATTTTTGGATGACATTTTGTTAAAACCTCATGTTTAGCCATGTTAATTATCAAACCCCCTAACATGTGGAAGCACCTGACCCAACCTTGTCTAGGCACAAAGCTTACCATTGGGGTTGCTACTACTTGGGTGGAAGGCTCCCAAAGCCCATAGGCAAGACTAGGATGGAAACAATAAAATCCCAGAAGACAGTATTAACAAACAGCTGCCATACTGCTACCAAGAAATCTACATGGGCCTTAGGATGCTTCAAAATAGTTCAGAAGAAGTGCTTCTACTCTGCATAAGTTGGAGAAAACGTTGCTTGAAGAGCTGCATTAACGTTAAGGAGTGAGTTTGTTACGGCTGACACAGACCTTTTCAGGCTCATTTTAATGAGCAGCTGACAGATGTTTCATACATATTTGGTTCCACACAGGACTTCTGAATTATTCCTAAGTGCGCTTGGCGATAATAAACAGATGCAAATAGTCAACATGAGAAGCTTGACTTAAGGACATCTTTACCTTTTGAATTTGTGAAGGCCAATTTTCCCATCTTTTTACTTAAACTAGCTATGGAATCTTTTTTTTTTTTGAATGTTGATCAAACTGTTACAGGAAAGGGTGCTTGGTACAGATATTTATTTCTACAAGATTTGTTTCATAGGGGACAGAAATTGATTTTGCTCAGAGCAGGGTACAGTATTTTTAAGTATGCTCTGTGTCTCTTCTGTCTTATACTGCCTAGTTCAGTTCTTATGTTTTCTGGGCACCAAGCCCAGAATTGTTTAATTCTGTCTGGAGATTGCAGCATTTTCCAGGTACCGTATCAAGACAGATGGTTGTTTTATAAGTTAATGAAAGATAAAATGAAAAACTGTCTCTCTATTACTAGCAATAACCAGCATATTAAACCTGTATATCTCTTTTTTATATATAAAGAGAGAAAGGTTTTATTATTATTATTATTATTATTATTACAGCTACTGGGTAACAAAATATATCAAGCTTTGAAATTATTTTTTATATCTGTGACATAACTGATAATATTAGAAGCACTATTCTTCTTCAGCTACATAAAAGAAGGAGCAATCTGCTGTTGAATATCAGTATTTTTATTCTTTTAAAAAGCCAAGAATCTATTGTTTTGTTCTAATCATAGCTTTTAAATACTATTTAACATGACAAAGAAGAAACAGAACTTACCGTGTATTCTGATCCACATTCGGCCGATGGGAATAAAAGAAAAGGAAAAATAATGGCATAAAATTATTTCATTGTTCACATTGCTTCAATAAAATGCAAAAGACACTGCTAATTTTGATGCATGATACAAAGCCTTAAGAATCATATGGGTTGAACATAATTCAAGGGGGCACTATTTGTAATTGTTCAATAATGAATGGGCAGAGAAATTATTGGAAGTTGTGAACTGAACTTGATGGGTGTCATTCTTGCATAATTTTGCTTTTCAGCTTCCCTGCTCTTAATGAAATGTTAAAGTTACAGAATTGTTTCAATGTGTGTATTGTATATATGTGTGTTCATGTATGCACATATACACCAAACAATTTAGACGGTTTTTATTTTATCTTAAATGCATATAAGTTATTGTAAATTTTACTGGAAAATCAATTGAATTAATATATCAAAAATACTCCCAGGGTTCCAATCGGCAAACTGCATAATAATTCAAGTTAGAGTCAAATGCTAGAGTATCAAAGCATTGTGAATTTGTGTCAAATGCTATCTTAATAATGGCAAATGTGAATCAGGCATAGTCCTTAAAGCAGGGGTGTCAAACCTGTATCATCATATTATCATGTGAAGTATTGCAACTTTTTCCGCCTTTGCTAAAATGGGGGTGGGCGTGGCCAGCATGTGATGCATCTGGCCCATAGAAGATTGGACACCCTTGCCTTAGAAGATTGAAACCATCATTCCATGTCACCATTTAATTAATTTAATTTAAATTATTACTGTTTTTGCCTAATAAATTATTCAGTTTTGTATAAATTAAAATTGTTGACAATAATGATATTTGTCTACAAATATGTGTGCACTTCTTTGTGATGGAAGTTTATGGGTTATATCAACATACTAACTGTACAACACCAAGGGAAGCATAAAAACTGCATGTGTATATGTAAGAGAAACCTTAACCCTGCAGTCTCCCACAACAAATACAATGGAGGAAACCAAATTTAAAAATTTTGCTCCAAAATGTCTTACCAATTCATGATATATATTTTTTTACAGCATTCACTTTGGAGGGGAAGGGAAAGATTAAATTTCCCATCAGCATGGAGAACATAACAAGTTTGCCACAAACAACTGCAAAATATTTGTTAGAAAAGGTTATATTTTGTTAATCCTGTTTCATCTGCAAGAATAGTTGCCTTCTTTTAGGAAAGTAGATATGACAGTTTGGGGTGAAGAATTGGACATGAAACCTAAAATGGCACCATATAAGACAACTAAATTCATGGGATACAGCAAAAATCCCTCAAGATTCATCTCTCCAAAGATTTTTTTTTTTTTTGTTCCCTCTGCAGTATTGTTTCTTCTGACTGACAACTACTCTCCAA
Source organism: Ptyas mucosa (assembly GCA_012654045.1). Lineage (NCBI taxonomy): Eukaryota > Metazoa > Chordata > Lepidosauria > Squamata > Colubridae > Ptyas > Ptyas mucosa. Next base: position 6,874,221 of record WNWU01000020.1, read on the forward strand.
GGCTCCATCTTAGGCAGAAGACTTCCATGATACCTCCTCCATTTTTTAATTTGTAAACTGGAGAAATCAATGTGTGCTTTACCACTAGACTACCTTCCCTTTTTCCAGTGGACTCTTGGAGATCGTGCTGATGCAGTTGGAAATTCTTATGAGGTAGTTCCCAAGGATAGTTCCACACAATAATCTAAAGGGAGTAGTCGATGGGAACAACAGAACCCAAGGAGATCATTTCTGTCCTGGGAGAGTAGTCAGGGCTTCATTGTGGCTTTTTGAGAATGTATACATCTCACTACTCTGGCTTCCCTTCAGGCAGCACAATTCTCCAATTCCCTGTTAGCTCAAAGTTAGAGCACGTTTGCTCTCCTCCTCTGCTGCCAAAGAAACTCTGGGTGCCAGGAGAAATATGCCCTTGACATTTTACCTCAGATGGCAGAAGTGAGAGCACGGTTTTTGTTTTTATTTTTTACAAGAACACTGGGTATGCCTTGGACATGTAAAGCAATTTTCAGATAGGCATGCGGAGAGACCAAACTGAGCCCTGGTACCATAAACAATAATTTGTAGCCGTATGACTAATTCGTGTTCAGCTTGCCTCTCCAGTTAGCAAAAGTTCTAATTATGAAGAATGGCAACTTGTCCTTGGATGAACTGAATAAAGCAGTGCCTTATCCTTGTAACCCCTACTAAATAATATCCCTGGTGCAATACAGCTATTAGGTTAACTATGAGAGAAATCAGCTATAGCAACCAGGTGAATTATCAAACCTACTTCACAATTTTATGTAGTGCAACACTTAAGCAGCAGTGAAAAGTGTTGGGGAATACGTATCTAGCAAAGACTAGACCAAGAAACAAAAATATGGGCAGTCATTATTTTTATAGGGATTAGGGCAGAGAAGAAATCCAGCAGGTTCTGACAGGTTCTGGAGAACCGGTAGCGGAAATTTTGAGTAGTATGGAGAACCGGCAAATACCACCTCTGACTGGCCACAGAGTGGGGTGGGAATGGAGATTTTGCAGTATCCTTCCCCTGCCATGCCCACCAAGCCACACCACGTCCACCAAGCCACGCCCACAGAACTGGTAGCAAAAAAAATTGGATTTCACCACTGGATTAGAGAGTTTTCTAATCTGTAATTTATAAAACTTTTACTTATGAAAATTAAGGGGAAATAAACAACAAAAATGGCTAGAGGACTATCTGTGAATTTGTGTTATGAAAATAACAGCTTTGTGTGGCACTTTTAAGGCTGTGAAATGTATTAGAGAATAAGCCAGCCTTCTTCAACGACAGGTAATCCGCAATTTACAACCATTTGTTAAGCCCCTGTTCAAAGTCACAAAGGCACTGAAAAACCTGCAGCTGAAATGGGAGCTAGAAGGCAACCTGTCAACCCCAGAATTTTTTTTAAAAAAAGAAATAATTTCATTACATGCGAGGGAAGATAAGATTATTCACACTGAACATGTAGTAAAAAAAAAAAGAGGAGAGAGAGAGAGAGACAAACATAGGTAGTCCTTGAGTTACAACTACAATTGAGACCAGAATTTCAGCTGCTAAGCAAGGCAGTTGTGAAATGAGTCACGTCCAATTTTATGACATAGTCATAAAGCAAATCACTGCAGTTTAGTGACTCATGTGGTCATTAAGCAAACCTGGCTTCCCCCATTAACTATTTGCCAGAAGCCAGCTGGGAAATTCGTAAATGACATGGCTCCAGGATGCTGCAACTGTCATAAATACAGGCTGGTTGCCAAGCGCTGACATTTTGATCACATGATTGTGGGGATGCTATGATGGTTATACGTGTGAGGAATGGCTGTATGTCACTTTTTTGAGTGCCACAGTAACTGAATGGTTTTAAGGCAAAGACTACCTGTAGTCTATAATAAAAAAACTCAGACTTGCCTGAGGTAATCCTTCCTTATCTGGCCATCTCAAAAAAAAAAATCTCAAATCTTCTTTATTTGTATTGGCTCTCAGGAATCAGGTCAGTGGTGGGTTTCAAATTTTTTTACTACCGGTTCTGTGGGTGTGGCTTGGTGGGCATGACAGGGGAAAGATACTATAAAATCTCCATTCTCTCCCCACTCCAGGGGAAGGATACTGCAAAATCCCCATTTCCTCCTGATCAGCTGGGACTTGGGAGGCAGAGAATAGATGTGGGAGGGGCCAATCAGAATTTTTACTACCGGTCCTCCAAACTACTCAAAATTTCCTCTACCGGTTCTCCAGAACTGGTCAGAATCTGCTGAAACCCACCTCTGGATCAGGTGATTACTACTGGGCACAGGAGGCTGCCCATTTGCTATTTAAAGGGCCCACGGCTCCAGTTTCTTGAACCAAAACAGGAGTGAAGTTCAAAATTCAGCTACCCAGGAGGCTCTCTGATGATGGGCCCAAATGCAGTTTCTATATTCAGAGGGGGGGGTGGAGAGAAGTTAAGAACTGAAATGAGAGCACGTAGTTTTGGGGAGGGCAAAAAAAATCTATTCGCATCCATAATCTACAACCCCCACTCTAAAAAATGCCCCTCAAAAAGACATTCGCATATCTTTTTATATTTGCACAGGACATGGAAAAGAATCAAGTGATGCAAATCAGACATTAGAAATTCAATCTTCAGAGTCAGCTGGAGTCAGCCAGGATTCCACCTGCCTGTTTCTATCCTTCCTGTGGTCATTCGTGAACGAAGGAATTCCGAGGGAAGACTTCGGCTAAAGTTCCATTCTATTAATTTGTCTAAATAGAATCCACGATTTCCCATTTCACTGCAGAGGTTAATTAATTCAGCTGTGTTGTATATCAACTGTCACTGCCGTTATAAAAAGTAACGGTGATTATTTTGCTTAACGCCAACCTCCAATCTAATTGTCACTCTGTGTAGACTTTGCGTGTCATTTCCCTCTGATTTCACTGCTCGCAATTCTAAACCCGAACTAATAATATATGTATACCCAACTGAAAATTAATGTGCATTGGATGGAGCATTTAGCCTCTAAAATATTAAATGGTAATAACATTTTTAATCCAAGATACAATAGCAGAATCATGTAACAACTGAAATAATTAAAACATCTACTTTCTTTACCATCACAATCCCCTTACATACCTGTAATTGTATATGGGTAGTAGTTCCATGCCTTCTCTGTGACGTAAAATATTTTGGGGACAACAGCTCTTGCCCAGCTTGGAAGTTTGCTAAAAGAGAAACAAAAACTTGAATCACAAATACTATCCACTCTGTTAATTTCCCTAATGAATAATAATTAGTAGATGACATAAAGTTGTATTAAGGCTAAAGACATATTGCAATAGACTTATATACGGCTTCATAGTGCTGTACAGCCCCCTGTAAGTGGTTTACAGAGTCAGCATATGGCCCCCAGCAATCTGGGTCCTCATCGACCTCAGAAGGATGGAAGGCTGAGTCAACCTTGAGCTGGTGAGGATTGAAGTGCTGGCAGTGGGCAGTAAGTTAGCATGCAATACTGTATTGTCGCCAGGGGTGGGTTTCAAAACCCGTTGCTACCGGTTCGCTTGTGGGCGTGTGCGCACATGCGCAGAAGCATCAGGACGGGTGGACAGAGCCTCCTGTCACTGCCGCTACCAGTTCGCTCAATCAGGGGTGAACCGGTAGCAACCCACCACTGATTCTTACATCAAGAGCCATACTGCATTGTACGGCTCTTGGTGGTGGCACAGATATATATTTTATGCCCACAGCTGTTTGAAAGAAGATGGGTGGCAAATGAATTAAACAAACAAACAAATAAACAAATAACTATTTCTTACTAAACATTACAAAACGAAAGCCTCAAATTTCCCATGTTTCTCATTCGCACATTTAGAACTTGGACAGTAGTGTCACAAGAAGATGTGTCTTCCCAACGGGACATGTTGCCGTTATAAATTGGGAAATTGTTGTCCATATGTAGAAGCCATTTTTTTTTCCACAGTGGCAACTGCTCAAAATGTATCTTCCTAGCTTAGTTTTAAACAGCCATAAAACAGGATTATTTTTCCCAGCGTTATCATTCAGTAAATATAGTTTGAAATGCAGTTTTATAGTTTTCCTGGCAGCAAGATACAAGTGATTTGGCCACTGCCTTCTCCTAGCCCTTTTTCCTAGCCTACACCTGAGGTTTCCCATGATTTATTTATTTGTTTAAATTTATTTACAAAATTTATTGGCCTCCCATCTTATCACAGGTTAACTCTGGGTGGCTTACAATCATATATATATACATATATACATATACATATACATATACATATACATATACATATACATATACATATACATATACATATATATATATATATATATATATATATATATATATGTATATATATATATATGTTTGCCCCAAGCTTACTGGCAGAGCCAGATCTTTAGGCCCTTATGAACAGATAGGGATGGGGCCAACCTCACATCGGGAGGGGGCAATTTGTTCCAGAGGGCAGGTGATCCCCTCCCCTACTTAACCCTTTTTTTAAATAAGCCAGTTACTTATTATAACAAATACATATTTCAGGCATCAATAATGTATTATAAATGAGTAAAGGATCAAAATAAGTATCCTATTAAAATAGCAATAACACTTAGACTTATATACTGCTTTACAGTGCTTTACAGGCCTCTCTAAGCAGTTTACAGAGCATATTGCCCCCAACAATCTGGGTCCTCATTTTTCCAACCTCGGAAGGACGGAATGATGAGTCAACCTTGAGCCTGGTGAGATTCGATCTGCCAAACTGCTGACAGCCGGTGATCAGCAGAAGTAGCCTGCAGTACTGCACTTTAACCACTGCACCACCATGGTGAAAATGAAAATGTTCTGATTATTTTTCAAATATGAGTTCTACCAGTGGTGAAATTCAGCCGGCTCTATCCGGATTGCGTGATCCAGTAGCGGTGGCGGGAAGCTGTGCCCACCCGCCCGGATGTCATCACGTCCCATTTTTGACCCTCTGCACATGCGCAGAAGGCTCTGCACATGTGTGGAGGAGGCACGCGCACTCACATTTGCGAACCGGTAGCGAAGGTAAGTGAATATCACTCCTGAGTTGTACTCAGGGGTGATATTCAACCCTTTGTCTTCATTTAAATAATCACACTAGTGTTCCTACACTACATAATGTTTAGGTGATGTATAAACCCTGAATAATGAAAAAGAACAAAAGTACAGCCTGGTAGCATTTTTCTGATTAACGATCCAAAATGCATTGCACCCCAAAAACTTTTAAGGTTTACTTTGCTCTCCCAATTCTAATGTTTTTTTCTTATTATCGAGTGGTGGCTGAATGAGGGATGATACTCCTAACATGGGAAAAAATGCAGTCTGCTTGCATGCTGATGTCAGTATAAATCCTTCTCATATGCTGGTAAGGATCCAGCAAAGAGCAGGAACGATGATAAAGAGATAGGTAGCAAACCCTACAGGAATTGGATTGTGGTTAGCTTAAACAGAAGATGATTAAGATGAATAAGGTTCAGTTCAAATATGCCCAAACCCCAGAACAGGGAATTTTGCCAGACAATGTGAAAAATTGAGGTAGCCAACGAGTGGGACATGCTTACTAACTGGATGCACAGAAAACATGGGGGCAGGGCTACAGTGCATGGGGAGCATTTCTTCATGCATTCACTAAGTTAAGATAAAGTAGCAATGTGTTTTCCAGACATAAAAAGTATTTTGGTTGTGGGGGAAAGCAGTCATGATTGCCTTTATTGTCAGATGCTGTTATGTGAGTATAATCTTGAGAAGTATCCAGAAGTGCCATTTAATGTAAAATGCAACAGTGAAGATATGATCCCTTCTGCACTTCTGGTGTCCACATTAAAAAAAAGACTTCATTTATTCATTTAAACTGATTTAGGTGATTTTTCAGAATACTGTATCACTTGAGTGCACTGTGGTGACCAGCATATGGAGATCTGGAAAAGCAAGGGTATCAGTCTTAATACCAAGTGCAGAATAATAAATGCTATTGCTTTTTCTGTAACTACCTAGGATAATAAACTACAGAATAATAAAAACACAGATGGAAATTAAATTCCTTCAAAGTATGGATATGGAGATTATTACTGTGCAGAGCTTAGACACAAAGGGAGAGCGAGAGAGAGAGATGAAGAAAGTGAGAATGAGTGAGTGAGAGAGAGAAAGAGAGAGAGAGGACGAGAGGTGGGGGGGAGGGAGAAGAAGAGGGAGAGAATAGCATCAAGAAATAAATACGATTGGAAACTATGTTTACCAAGCTCAGGCTCTTTTATTTTGCTCAAAGAATTTATTCAAATTCCTTACATTAACTATGCTAAGAATGGAGGTGCTAGAAAAGGAAACTGGCTAAAACCACACTGAATAGAGACCATCAACAAGATTCTGGTTTAAATTTAGAGATATTAAACCAAGTTGTAAACTATCAAAAGCAATGAAGAAAACTAATAAAGTCATAAAGAACTGAAGAAAAAAAAGAGAGAGCAAGAATGTGCCTCCCACACAATTAATTCTAGGTAACTTACAATTCTAAAAGAATAACATTATCAAAACCAATCCATCATACTGTATGTATTGGCAGGGCCAAAAATTTCCCAGTAAAATGCTGACCGCCTTATATGGTGCTCAGCCCTTTGAAAGCCTTGTAGAAAAGCATGGGATTTGCTGCTTTTTAAAATCAGAACAGGTTAAGGGCCATCCAGACCTACAGGCCCACTACTCTTCAGTGAGGCACCAACATTGCCAAGATCATCCTCCAGGCTTCCTTACTTTCTTGGGACAGAGGTGTGGGTAGGACTTGATAGTATGCCTTCTTGGGCTAACCACATATTGGTTAAGCAGGTCCCACTTGGAGCAAAGAGACTTAATGGAAAGAACACAGATGGTTCTAAAACAGTGATTTCTCAGACACATTTTGACTTGCTAGCATTTACTTTTTAAACTACCTGGGTTAGGACCTATCTATCTGAAAGTCCAGTTCTTGTGATACTGAGACAATGTGATGTAGTGACAAAGGTGCTGGATTAGAAAGTGGGAAACTCCCTCAGGCAAACCCAAAAGTGCTTTTTCAGGAGACAACTGGACTTTCTGGTCTTTCTCTGAAGATGTTTCACTTCTCATCTAAAAAGCTTTTTCAGCTTCTGGGCTGAAAAAGCTTCTTAGATGAGAAATGAAACATCTTCAAAGAAAATCCAGTTGCCTCCTGAAAAAGTACCTTTGGGACAACCATGATCTGGATGACTGAGAATCTCCATAGACATCCCTCAGGCAAAAATACTAGTTGGGTGATTATGAGCCAGTTACTGTCTCTCAGCCCAACTCACCTCAAAGGATTGTTGTGGGGGGAAGACAGGAAAGGAAGCATTATGTATGCTGCCTTGAACTGTAAAATGTAAATATGAGATATATCAAATAAATAAATAAAGGTATTCAGATGTTAAGAAGAACCTTCAATCAGGGCCTGTTTATTGGGCATATCAGAAAGGGTCTACTGCATGGCTCTCAAACTACAGCATGTGTTCTCCATAGAGTTGCATCCTGTTGTGACCCAGGCTTCCTGAGTCATTAAAACACAGGAGTAGTCCTACAAACCTTTTATTGCAACAGCTGTGAATTACGTTCATTCACAGCTGAGTCCCAATTAGTTGCAAAAAGTCCTTCGGGAGAAGTCCTTTGGGATAATCACCAACCTTTATCTCCCTTGACACGCTGCCAAAGACCTACTTGGCAAAGTCACACAGAGTCCAGAATGAAACAGAGATGCCGACTGGGAACAGAATTAACAATGTTGCTTTCCTGCAAAGAGCCCATGTGCCTTTGCTCCTCTTTTAAGCCTTATGGAAGGGGCCAATCATCTCCAGGTCTTACTCCTGAGTCGTCCCTTTTGTTTTAACTGTTCTTGCCTTCTGGCAGCACTGTGCATACGCACACTAGGAACAGGCTCCTCCTATTCCTCTGACTCTCTGATGTCTGACTCTGGAGGCTCTGGAGTCCGCGCATAACACCCAGATGGCCCTGGCCCCATCTCTGCCTCTGACACAGAGCCCTCATCTGAGCCTTCCCCAGACTCCAGGACTGGCCCATGTTCCTCCCCAGCCTCCTCACTGTCTGACTCCGCTGCCAGCTCTGCAGGCTGCTGGCAGACCACAACACATCCCCATCCACTTTTCTATTTCTTCCATCAAGGTTTTATGGCTAATTGTCACTAGTTTCATCATTGCATTTAATTTTTTATTTTGCATCTACATTTTGCATGTTGTGACTTGCCTTAAGTATTCAGCACCAATAAAAAGGATGACTATCAATCAGATCAATAACTAGGAATGATTGGGCAGCAGGATTATGCTGTCCAGGGTGTTTAGGAATTGATTTTTGAAATAAATTGTAGCCAGGTGTTTCTTAGAGAGTTTTATAACAATTTACATTTAAGGTAAAGTTGAAGTTGCCCCCTGAGTCAAGTCTGACTCTTAATAACCAGACATGCCCATCCAAATTTCAAGGCTACAGCACAGAAGCATTTTGTCACCACCGTCTTCCAGAATCTTTTTTGATTATTCCATCAAGTCTATAGCCCTGGAATCCCTCATCCCAATTTAGACTAGGTCCAGCCTGGCTCAGCTTCCAAGTCCAGACAAGGTAGGAAACTCTGATGAACTGTGAGCAAACCCCAAAATTGTATTCTTCTTTCCTTGACGCAAGTAGAGGACAAAAAGCCAAAGGTGCTAAAATTTATTTAGACGTACCCTTATTATGCCAAGCCTACCTGTCCCCAATCAGAAGATCTGTAGATATCTTGGGACTGAAATATACCTGGAGAAAACTGCGCAGGGAAAGGCTTAGCTGAATTATGGTTTACTGCAGGGGTCTCCAAACTTGGCGACTTTAAGACTTGTGGACTTCCAACTTCCAGAATTCTCCAGCCAGCATGGAAACAAGAAAGTTTGTTATATTGGGAACAGTGAGCCTCTAAAGTCTCTGAAATGCAGGTTCACTTTCAAGTTATACACTAGTTGGCTACAATAATTTGTCTGCCTCCACTTTGTCTTTGATTCCCCTGTGCTTGACTGTTGGTCATCCCAGCCAGGTTTACAGCTCTCCTCCCACAATCTAGTCTTGTAGACCAGGGGTGAGTTCTACTTCCTTTTACTACCGGTTCACAATGGGGCCGCGTGCACGTACGCATGCTCGCTTTGCTCGCGCACGCTCTTCTGAACAAGCACAAAAGCTTCCGCGCAGAAGCAGAAGCATTTTGGTGACATCAGGGTCAGTGGGCGGAGCCTCCCGCCAGTTTTACTACCAGTACTATAGAACTGGTGCGAACCGGGGCAACCCACCACTGTTGTAGACATATATCAGGGGGAAAAGTCACACTTTCCCTTCTGACCAGGGAAAGCCATGGGGAAAAAAAAGGTTTAAAATAGCCTTCTTTTCTGGAGCCACTAAGATACACCTGCTGCTATTCACACAATATTGTGTGTATGTGTATAATGATTAGCTGCTACATTTATTCTACACGTGGTATGCAAAACAACTGCCTAGGCTATTTCCACATTAACCCATAGGAAAGTAAATTTATGTATTTAAACAATTCTCCAAAAAGATAAAAGATCCCCTCTACATGCACATGTGACACACCTGTGCATAAATGCATTTGCATATATATTTCTGTGTGCCTCTATCTACTACCTACCTACAAAAAGCCACTCCAAGAAAGCAAAATATGTTAATTCAATTAATAACTACTGTTTAAAAATTGCCTACAAAATAGGGAAACTAATTTGTAAAGTTAATTATCTCCAGCCCACATATACAAATACAGTCCTCTCTTTCATGCATCTGTTTGCAGGACTCTAAGTATAAACTTTTGCAGGCTTACTTTACAGCAGAGGTGTCAAGCTCATGGCATCACGGGGGCATCACATGACATATTGGGACTTTTTCCCCCTTTGCTAAACCGGGCATGGGTGTGGCCAGCATATGACACATCCAGCCCACGTACCGGGAGTTTGACAGCCTGCTCTATAGGAAGATTCTCTTTGGTCCATGATTCTTAACCCCAGGTTAGTGGGCAGAGGCAGCTGCTATACTGTAGATGGCTTTGTGTAAGCCACCTTGTTCTATGGGGCTATAATGAAAACTGGAGAACTTTAAAACTGTGTCTCTTTCTGTCTTCAAAAAGGAAAATAATTGGGGATTTGTGCAAGCCTGGAAGGCAAACAGAAATCTAGGCCTGATTACTGTGTGCTGAGAGTTCAACTGTGCAAATTACGGTATCTGGGAAATACTTAGGCTTTCTAATCTCAACTCAGTCTGAATGCTAGTTCCCTTCTCCTCGTTACCTTTCACCTGTAAAGGGCCTCTATCACAAGCAGTACAATATCTCACCTACAAAACTTAAGAGAGCCATCAGTTGGCAGCAAAGTTCATTTTTTGTATCTCTTTGCTGCCCTATCGTGGGTGTTTGGAGTTTGCAATTCAGATATGGCAGAATGTATGGTAGTCTTCTCTATTCATGGAGATTCTCCATGCACTCTTCATTTGTGGGGAGAGCCTCCATGGTCAGAGAGGCTTCCCACTACACAAACATACATTGGAAAGTGAGAAGAGGAAGGAGGGTTAGTAGCCTTTTCCCGTTTTCCTTTGATGACTCCTCTCCACTTTCAACAGCACCTGCCTTTATTGCTACACATTTGGCAAATGTACACAGCCTTCCCTCTTGAAAGGCAATTATTTGGGTTTCCCACAAGTGCTTTGCTTAAACAAATTGAGATTACAATTGAAATATTTCTATGTGAGGTCAATGTTTGCTTTTGCCTCTTCATTACCGTAATTTTGGCAGTATATGATTGAGCATTTGTAATCATTTGATAAGCCTTTCAAAACACCCATTGCATTGATCACTTTACTGATTTTTGAACTCATGGTCTTAAATACATTTAAATGTAACAGGGTGATACTAGTGGAAGGAAGAGCAGATCAATCTCCCTTAACATCACAGTTAAATCTTTTTGGTATGTTTGCCAAGTTCGAATCCAATCTTCTAACCACACTGGGTTTTACAGATTTTTTTTCTCTCAAGCCAAAATGTACACTTGAGCTAGGTTCATATGTCTTGATAAACTATAATTATCCATCCTTCTCTCTCTACACACAGGCAATGCCTTTTGTGTTTACCTGTCTTAACAGGCATTCTTCTGCATGTCAAGGAAATAATAGTCCATGGACTATGACAGAGATTTCCAGAGATTTTAGACTGCAGCTCCCACAATCCTATAACACCGAACATGCCAGCTAGTCATAATGGACATTCAAATTCTCCAGAAGGCACTAATGTGCCTAGTCTTGCTGTACAATAAACATTTAGACAGCCAATGGGAAACTTCATTTGATGTTTCTAGTACTGTGAATGTACTGATCAAAAAAGGGTCTCTCTCAGGTCAGCTCCTGATATGTATACATCTATGCAGTTTTATGCATTGTTGTTGTTAGTTGTGAAGTTGTATCCGACCCATCGTGACCCCATGGACAACGTTCTTCCAGGCCTTCCTGTCCTCTACCATCCTCTGGAGTCCATTTAAGTTCACGCCTACTGCTTCAGTGACTCCATCCAGCCACCACATTCTCTGTTGTCCCCTTCTTCTTTTGCCCTCAATCTTTCCCAGCATTAGGCTCTTCTCCAGTGAGTCCTTCCTTCTCATTAGGTGGCCAAAGTATTTGAGTGTTTTATGCATAGAAGTACAGAATTGTGCGTCACTGATTTCTTATGTCCTCCAGGTCTTTTTTTACTTCCTTATCAAACCTCTATAAACGTATTATTCCCTGACAGTTTCCTATCCCTAGTTCCAACCTTGCTTAGCTTCTGATCCCAGTAGTGCTGTGTCCACTGCTTTTTCTCTCAACTGCACAAGGCAGGAGAAATGACTAACGATATATAAGATAAATATTCGCCACTATTGCAAAGATAAATATTCCTCAGTATCTATTTTAGCACAAAAAGGGAAAATGATGGTTTCTGTAGTACCAACATACCCACTCCAATTAATCTTTTTGTATTTATTGGCTGGTATTTGTCTCTTGTACCATTAATTCTCACATTTCTGATTCCAAATGTATTGGGTTGCAAATGTGAGGATGTCACTGTGATAGATTGCTAATGCGCATTTTTTTTTGTTTGCAGTTAGGGACCCAACTGACATACAGTTCCTTGACAGAAAGACAGGGTACACAGGGAAAAAAAAGGAAAGTAGTTATGCAGATTGCATAAACGAAAGAAGGGTGGATGGGTGGGGGATTGATGGACACATAGACAAATATGGCTCTAAAGTATATGGACCACTGTACTTAACTCTTCATTAGATACACTCCTGTATTTCTATATAGAAGTGTATTAAGACTAATACAGAGACTTAATAGTTATTATAAGATTTAAATAGTTAACATACTATTAGATAAAACATTAAGTAATATGTGAATGTTGTAGTGGAATCTTCAGCTAGAGTGGGGAGTAGATTTATGACTCTGGCAAGCTTGGAGTGGTTGTAGGGAAGAAAGAGACTGAAATCTGAAATCTCCTTCCACCCCAAAAACCCTTCAAGCTTTTACCTGACTGTTTCCAAGAGAAACAGGCTGGCAAGATAAATAGGCAAGTAATAATAAAAAGGTTATTCTGGTCAGTTCACAGTCTTGTTCTGGGTCCTTGCACTTGACCGAGTAGACATAGATATGGTAACAGTCTGCCTAGAATACCTCAAATAAAGGAGATCAAGTATTCAATCCAAGGCCTATGTATGGCATGAGGTCTCTCTGGGTGTGCTGAGATCAAGTCTACTTGGAGTCCAGTTGTTTTAGAATGCAACTCAGTGAATAAAATCTGAGATACGTAAGTGATTACATTTTAACTAATCTAGAACTGTTTTGATGGATCAACTGAGAAAATCTGATCAACGTTACTCCTCTTACTAGAATCTTTGCAAAATTCTGGCTTTAGCTTGAAGTTTCTGATCTAGACTTTTGGTTAGGTAGTAGAAGAAACTTAGTAACCAAAGCCCCTGAAGGCAGGACAAGAAGCAATGGATGGAAACTAATCAAGGAGAAAAGCAACCTAGAACATAGAAGAAATTTCCTGACAGTTAGAACAATTAATCAGGGGAACAACTTGCCTCCAGAAGTTGTGAATGCTCCAACACTGGACATTTTTAAGAAGAGATTGGACATTTGTCTGAAATGGTATAGGGTTTCCTGCCTGAGCAGGGGTTTGGACTTGAAGATCTCCAAGGTCCCTTCCAACCCTACTCTACTCTACTCTATTCTACTCTACCCTACCCTACCCTACCCAACCCTACCCTACCCTACCCTACCCTACTCTAGTATCTACCTAGACCAGTGATGGCTAACCTTTTTGCCATCGTGTGCCAAAAGCGGGGGGAGCACAGTGGGGTCACACACATGCGTGCCCACATCCATAATTCTATGCACCCCACCCCGTCCCCCGTGCTCACCCCGCTTTTGGCACGTGATGGCACAGTGGGCTCGGTAGGCCTGTTTTTTGCTCTCCCCAGGCTCCAGAGCCTTTCTAGGAGCCTGGGGAGGGCAAAAACGGCCTCCCCCCCCAAAGGCCCTCCGGAGGCCGGAAACAGTGTGTTTCCTGACTTCTGGTGGGCCCAGAAGGCCTGAAAATCAGCTGGCTAGCGCATGCATGCGTGCCGGAGCTGAGTTCGCGTGCCCACCGATATGGCTCCGCGTGCCACCTGTGGCACCCGTGCCATAGGTTCGCCATCACGGACCTAGACAAAAGCTGGCTTACAATTTATAAATTAATAAAGTTTAATCAATTTAATCATGTAAAATATCTACATGGTTACTAAGATTCAAAACTGACTTGATGGCACATAATCAATCTAAAAGTGAATGCAATATGAATTGAGGCTATACAAAATATTAACATGTCAGTTTGGGAAATTTCATGCAAGATGGAATGAAAACTTATTAAAAACTTTCTTTTTCTGGATACACTAAACAGTCTTAAAAGTTCTCATCTGTGAAAATGATAGGCTGTACCAGTTGAATACAAAGGAATTCACAGCCTCAGTAATTTAACTGATTTAAATGGAACAATGCATTTTAGCATACAGTATTGCTTTCAATACCCAATTTCAACTGAAACTATATTAAGTAATGAAATATAATTAGCACCTTACTTGGCATTTGAAAAGGGTGATGGAGAACAGAGGGCGGTTAATGTCTTCTTTAATACAGAAAGTATCTTAAAATTAAAATAATAATCTGCCACTGTGTATAACTGAAAGCCAATATTTCAGTTTGCTTTGCAAGGTATTGGGATGGGAAGGGAGATTCAAGATGGAGAGTCTATTTAATCTTTAAGTCTGACGTGTCTTCCTCATATTTGTGTAATTTTCACTTCTTGGCTTGCCAGCTACATGGGACATGATTGAGGGGGCCACGATCACCTTGAGGTTGGACTAGAGCAATGTAGTTGGTCTGGGGCTACCTTTGAAAACTTTTCATAACCTGTAACTGCTGCACTCTGGGATGGCCCGTCTACTGTATCTGAGAATTGATACAATCATGTTTTGTGGATGCTGCATTGGCTTCCAATAGGTTTGAGGATGCTGATAATTAATCTGTAAAACTCTATATATGGCCTGGCTCCTAAATATCACCAAGACGTCTTCAAGCTGAAGATGCTAGTCCTATATGCACAGTACTGTAAAGGAAGCTTCATGTTTCTCTTCTCTATGAAGTTAGTGGTGGCAGGGGCAGACTTTCTTGCCTATCATGATCAGAGGCCCCCACCTAATGTCCTCCAGAAAATCAGTAAAAACAGCACTTTTTCATAAGGTGTTTTGTGGGATGGTAGTGTCATCTACATGAACAGGGCAATCATAGGAGATGGACGTTCTTTCCTGGAAGATTAATGGGTCTTTAAGAAAATATTTTTATCTTGTTATAAGGTTTTATTTGCAACTGTGCTGTTCTGCAGTGACTATAAGCTATGAGCCACCTGGATTTGTTTTGCAATCTGGTGGTACTGCCATTAGTCATCTGATTTTGCTGACAAATAAATTAAAAATACTGCCAAACTAGTGATAAATAAATATTCCAAAAATCAGGTCTGCCTGCCTGCAAACATGCTTTAAAAAAAAAAAATCAGAGAGAACTGGGTATGTTACTCAAAAAAGCAAAAGGAAAAAAAACCCAATATCCAGAACTGAGTATTCCTGAACAGGTAGTTCTGGTTTAGTGAACACAACTGGGACTGGCAACTTGATCATTAAGCAAAGCAATTGTTAGGTGAAATATCATAATGTTACAATCTTACTAGCTTTCCTTTGCTTTTCAGACCTGCAAAATCCGTAAACACAAGGACGGGTCGCCAAGATTTCTTTTTCATCACTACTACAACTGCGAACAGTCACTAAACAAGGCAGTTGCTAAACAAGGACTACCTGTATCTTTGTTAGGACAAGCCAATAGCATAAAATAGTATAGATTCCTGACTTCTCCAGAAGTATTCCTCAAGCCCCACTCTACAAAAGCAGGGAAAGGGGTGGGAGAAGAAAAAAGGATCAGGTAATTTCAGGTCCTTTATACCAGTGGTCTCCAACCTTGGCAACTTTAAGAGTTGTGGACTTCAACTCCCAGAATTCCT